>OMLP01009470.1:1740-31806 GCA_900302685.1 Spondyliosoma cantharus | reverse complement strand
GTTTCACCTTGGGAAGGTCAGAAGAGAAAGGTGAGCCGGTCCACTGGTTTATGGTAACACGCGCACGCGCGCGCACACACACACACACACACACACACACACACACACACACACAAACACTACGCAGGCAGAGCGGTGTGGGGCCCCCAGATCCTCTCACAATGAGGCTTACTTAAGTTTGTGCGAGTTAAACATGCTGAGCAGGCATGTCTGCTATATGACTGCATGTGTGTTAGCATGCACTTGCTCACACGCACAAATATGGGTGCAGGCGGATGCATGCAAATCCCAGTGGAGCATTAAAAAGTGACTGCACATACTGTACAGCAACGGCCAGAGCTGAGAGGATTATGAATGATGAACAGAGGGGAGCCAAAACAATAAACAAGCATAAAAATTAGGAATGCACTACACTATTGGGCCAATAAATTATTGTCCGGATATTAGTAAATGTATATAACTGGCCATTTATTGGTATCTGTGAAATTCATAGACGATAAATAGAAGAGACACTACTCTTAATGAAGTACTGTAGTGCTGCAGAGATGTTCAGGCATATCTTTTTTCTTCCAGTCAAAGTGAAAATTGTGATGCAAAAATGACTAATCATTATGAATCACAATGCAAACCTAATATCTGTAAGAATATTCTCAATATGATTTGGTCACCATATCGTGCAGCCCTAGATGGATGAGCTATTTACCAAATAAAGCAGGTCAGGTTGATGCATGAATAAGCTTCTCCAGAAGGAGGCCATTGTGTGCCCTTGGTAGGATTTGAGTGGCATTTCTTTTGGGGGGCAAAGTGAGGATTTCTTTTCACCCAGAGAAACCAAGTGGCACGACTTCAAAGCTTATCCAGGGACTTAGAGCCTTACAACAGTCAGGACACGGCACAAACTCACAGATGCAAAGAACCCAAGAGGGCTCAGGAGTGGAGCAGTAGTGGTATCAAAGTTTAACTCGCTGAATTGTAAATATTATAGATCTTAAAACACAAACAATCTGCCATGTTTAGACAAACATTTGCATTGATGTTGAAGAAACGAAACTGCAAAATAGCTGAAAGTGCATTAAAGCAAACAGATCGGAGAGGAAATCATTAAATCGCTGTCTCTGGTTTGATGTAAACCTTCTACCTGGCACAGCCTGGGCCATACATCTGCTCTGATGTATAATGGGCTCTGGCCAAATAACTGCGCCCCAAATCAAATAAAACAGACATTTCCCCTCATCCACAGAGCCTATTTCTGGGCCACTACCCAAGTCCCGCAGCTATTCAGATAACTACCGCTACAGAGTTGTTTTAAATTTAATTGGCTTGGACCAGGTTAACAGAAAATATAAAGCAGCCCAAATCAGAGGCAAGCTCACGTAATAAAATGTGCGTCTGTGGAGGAAGAGAAGTCCGAGGAGTGAGAGTAGGCTCAAGCGCAACGCCCTCCGCTTTGTCATAATGAGTTGGCTCCGTTAAAATGTTGGCAGCATCTCTGACATTTCACGAACCTTCATCGTTACCTCGGCCCCCTTCTGTCCCACACGTTTACGTAATGAAGAGGAAAAAGAGAGAGAGAATGGATGTGCATCTGTCCTTCAGCTCATTGCCAGAATGCCCACATGCATATGTGGGGGCACCTGTAATCAGTTTTTGAAAGGAGATGATTTATTCTTCAATGACCGGATGCAGAGTGACAGAACAAACTCTATCACTATCTAAGAGTTAAGAGGTTTTTCATGTTTACTACAAATCATGTGCACACACTACTGCAGTATGGACAATTTTCTGCAGAGTTTATCACCTTCTGGCGGCCAGTTGTTTCATTGCAGAACAGTAACTTGAGGAGACTTAAAACATGTTTGAGTAAAAACAATAAACGTCATGTCTATTTTAACATTTTATAACTGGGTGGTAATGCAGACCACTTTTTACATTTGTTTCTTTTAAAGAATTTGACACTATAAAGATGTTTTAACAATCATTGCTGAAATTGTATGGAGAGGATCTCTAAAGTTGTGGTTTTATGTTCATTGATAGATACCGTGTCTACAAATACGAAAGGTATGTGGGAAACATTTTCTAAATTCTACACTTTACCAAGTTAGTAGTTATATTAGCTTAAAGTGTTTTTGGTGAATAATGTTTTTTCCCAGAAAAGGAACACAAATGATTGACTGTTTGCAAACATATTCAGAACATTTAATATATCCGAGGGAAGCACCAGTGACTTATGGTCAACCTGTTATTATGCTATTCAAAGCTATGCACAGAATTCACTGACTGTACCCTGTGTATTATTTTCAGTACTGCTTTGTTGAACAGGGATCAATAAAACTGAAAGATGTGAAATCTTTTATATAGTAAATGTCTTGCTCCTCATTCAGAATCTTTAAAGCATCGAAAATTAAATTTCCAAGAAGTTGCACAGGATAAAGTTGCTCACACAAAAGTCTAACAGCACAGTGTGACACATAGCCATAGCATACTGTATATTGATAGTGCAACTATGTAACAAATACAGGAATATAGAGTATATATGCAATAAACAAGTGCCTGATTACCTCAGTGAATGGGTTGATATAGTGTGTCTAACTTTGCCATGTTTAAGGTTTCATCTCTTGCAGACACCTCTAGCTTGCTGCTGACCCATTACGAGCAGGACAACCTGCGTAGTTTAACCTAATTACCTGGATGTAGGTTACTGAGTTCAAAGCCTTAAACCCGTAATAGTGTGCGTCTGCTGGTTATCTCCGCTAATCCTCATTACTACCCTGGGACTACTCCAACAGACAACCGTGGCAGGTCAAAGGTCAGCACAAGACAATGAGATCCCCATGGCAACCGTCAGCACCGAAGACCTCTACTTCTGTCTATGCAAGAGGGGGGAGAGGAGTTTAGACCTGACAGGAGTGTCTGTTGGGACAAATCACTCTCCCTTTGCATTAAGCTGATTCCATTTGAGAACAATGGGGCTTTTGCCGCATGATGGCCGACAACGACAACAACCCAGTCGCCAGCACTAATATTGCCAATGTGTGTTTCTCCAAAATGATTACATGTTGCAACTTTGCATTTCTTTGGGTTACATTTAACATTTTTGTTGTGAAAATGCTGTGCTTATGCTCTGGTTAGGTTTGGGCACATAATCTCTTGGTAGGGGGGAGGAAAACATCATGTCATCTGGACATTTTCAGCTGTGTCCAGACGTCTCGTTAAAAACACCTGGTTTTGTTGCCACAAACATGGCTAGAGATGTCCTGACTACCCATCAAAAAAATGCATTCTTTGTTGTCATAAACACAGCATGAAATTGTGCAGAGGTCTTTGTTAAAAATGCCAGTTTTCTGCACCACAAACACAACAGGACATGTCCTGACTTCCCATCAAAAATATCAGTTTTTTGTCATCACAAATGAGGTGTCACAGAAATGTCCCTCATGAAAAATATCCAGTGGTTTGGCACTTATAAACGCACGTTGAAACGCAGTGGTGGCCACACACTTGCCAGCCTTGTTGAATGTATCTCCACCACCATCCCCTCCACCTCCCAATATAAAAGTTAAGTCATAAACATTTAATGTGAAAGTGATATGACAGGTTTTGTTGAAATGTCATTATGGTATGTACAAATGTGAATGTGACTGGGCTGAGTACAACCTGTAATAAGCTCTCCATGTAAACACACATACATACATGTATGCATGAACATCCCCTTTGGACACAAACATATTGGTACTCATCATTCATATGCACACAAACAGCCTTAAATATCTGTTACAAAACAGAGTTTTGCAGGCTTCCCTCCTTGTCCTCCCTACCAGAGCACTGTCTGATGGAAGTGTTTTCCTGATACACGTGTTATCTCTACTGGGCGACTCTGACTCTGGCAATGCAGCAGAAAAAGGAGCAGTGCAAGAAGTGTGGGAGATAAATTAGTTGGCAGGAAGAGCTGGGCTGAGCTGGCTCACTGACTGGAAGCATGCAGACTACTATTTGATAAAAGTATAGTGTCCACCTGCAGCTGTATTGCACTGAACTGAACATTTCCTTCACTATATAATTATGGAGCACCTCAAACTTACCCAAAGTGTGTCTCGCCAAGTGCATGGTCTTGCTAAATACAGTGACAGAAGGATAAAACATCACTCAAAGATAATAGTTAACAATACCTGGGAGTGCAGGCTTTTGCATTAAGGCAAGTCACATATATCATACCATATACTGTATAACTCAATCTTAGACAAAATGCAAAAGCAAAGGTAATATGCCATAACAGTTTCACATGCTTTTTACATATAAGTTGAAGTACTGTGTGCTTATTTCATAGAAATGATGAATGTTACACATAATAATTTCTATAAAGCATCCTACCGTAGCTACAGTGTAATGTTCAAAAAATCTACTAGTATATAAGAGTTTTAGTGCTGCTAGAAGTCAACTGAATTGCCAGCACTGACTGACTGAGGGGCAACTGTTTACACTATGGGTTACTTCCTCTTTGCTCATGTGCTGGTTGATAGGATGTGTATATTATTGAATTGAATTATACCATCTTGGTGAGATGTGAATGGTAAAAACATTATCTAGACTGTGAGTGCTGACATCTCTATTGTTAGTCCATAAAAAAGTGAGTCAGTTATGCAGCCTACAGCTCTAAACATGTCAGGACTGTTTCAGTCAAATTCACTCTACAAATACAGGAGTGTTTGCACTCTATGAACCTTAGTATTTTGGTTCTGGTGTGTATGTGTTCCTGTGTGTAAGTGTGTGTGTGTGTGTGTGTGTGTGTGTGTTTGTGTGGATGTTCTGAGCCAGGTTCTCACTGCCCAATACAAGGCGAGGCCACGAGGGGGCCATCAAGGCTGAGTGAAACCAGACATTTTTAAAAGGAAAGCTCCACTCTCACTCATTTTCTTACAAACACACAAAGCATGGACGTTCATTTTAAGCTCCTTTTTTAAATCTCATACAGATTACCCTTACTCTGTTCAATCTGTCATGTGTTTTGTGTGTATTTTTGCAATTAAGTTAGTTACGTACACCAAACTACAGCCACACCAACACCAACAATAGTAGCTCACTATGGTAAAACCATGAGCAGAGTCCACATGCCACTACATGAACTCGTCTTTGGCCCTGCTGAGTTAGAATAGAAACATTCGTTGGAAGGGTGTGTGAGCTTGATTAGCAAGACTGGCCAGCAAATATGTCAACGTATTACTCACACTACAGGTACACATCAAGTACACCCATATACTACACTGACAGTGTGGTTTTATTGAGTTATATATTTAAGAACAAGACAAAAGATAGCGTTGCTCCACCTGCTTTGCATCTAGATTTAAGTTAAGGATGGATTTGGGGATTTAACCTCCAGCTCATTGTGATGATATCTGTCCTGACAGTGCTAGCTTACAGGTCTTGGTACAGGCTCCATGCCTGCACTTGCACAGAATCAAACAAAAACCTGTTCTCAAACAAAAAACACAATTATTGCTATGTACACATGTGGGCCAATGTCAGTTAAGTAAAATGGGGAAATGACAACTGGCTCTGCGGCTTGAGTGAAAATGGACCTGCACCTCTATCTTTTCACCTTAGCTGTCCTCTAACAGCAGTATGCCTGCACCACATACATTTCTATATAGGGCTGCACAAAAAATTGAAATATTATCATTGTTGAAATATAGGCGATAAGTGCAATATTCAAATTGCAATTTTTTGATAAAGGTAAAATTGTGTGACAAAACAGCATTATAATGGAGTACTGTGGTGCTGTGGAGATGCCCTGATCTACAAATCTTGTTCTCTAGATTTAAGAAAACATGCTATCATCATGATTTAAAACATTTTTTCAGAGAAAATGAAAACTGTGTTGTAAAAACAAACATTCCCACAAATCGTTAATCAATTAACAATCATAATATCTGTTAAAATAATGTTTTTTACCATACTGCGCAGCCCTACTGCTATAAAATGTCAAAAGTCACAACTGGGATGTATTACTGTATATGTGTATTTGGCACTAAGCTACACACACACACACACACACACACACACACACACACACACACACACACACGCACTGACCCACATTTCAGCGTATCCCAAATAATGTTTGCAAATCTCTGCCCGGCTTCATCTCTTCCTCTTCTCCCCCCTTTAGTGTACAGTATACTATGTAAGAGAGCACAAAGTTCGTCACCACTAATACTGCAGGTGTTATATAATCAGCCCTAATCTGCTACTGCCACAGCGACTACGACTCTGAGGGCTCTGCATGCTCGCTTGCACTCACTCGACCACACAGCCACATGGACCCTCACTCGCAGTTGTTCACACTGCCCTCCCCCAGCCACATGGACACCGCTGAACTATGTACATGCTTATGTAGCAGCCAGCTGCTGTAACGTACTCTTATTCCCACCTGCCAAAATCACTGAGAATATGTCCTTCTTCTTCTATGCATACATAAATATGTCATAGATAAAGCACTATAATCACAAATACTTTGTGCAATTTAGCTAACATCTGATCTGAACCATCTTAATGCTACTTTCTTAAGCTCCTGGCAAACAATTTAACAATGTGAATCTGCATTAATCAGTTTTGTCAGATGGTAGTGGAATAACTCCATAAAAAGCTGTCGAGTATGCATGTGTTAGGAAATAGCAGCCTTAGTTTGCATGCTGCAAACACATAGCAAGATCAGAATTTCTATAAGAAAGCCGTGTTTCTAGACACTAAAAGTCCTTCTTCCAAGCCCAGTATTTGCAACTTTTTAACTCTGCTTTGGTCTCAACAAACTCTAGGAAATATGTTGCTTGTTCAGTTAATAGATGATGGATGCTCTTCATTAGGTAGCGTCTAAATTAGTCTGTCAATTGGTGCTGAGCAGTTGATGTATAGTTGGTTTATCAGAGCTTGTTGAGTGAAAACAACTGGAAATGTGGTTGATAAGAGGTGTTAAGAATAAATCTACAGTATAAAGGCCAGAAACCAAAACAAAGACAAGGCTCAGAAGCTTGGAAGAGAGGTAAATTAATGCTTGGACTAATACAGCTTTAAAAAATATTACAAAAAACACAGGAAACACAGGAAACAGGCACTTTTAGCTTAATTAACATCCATTTCTTTTTTGGGGCCTCTTGGTGGCAGCAGAAACATGTTATTAACTCAATGTTCACAAATGCACAAATGTGTTTCTGGCAAAATTGTGAATTTACCAACTGAACTCATGCTGGGCATGTAGGGCATCTTGCCTGAAACATCTGTGTATCAAGTTTTTGCTCATTCACTACAAGTCGGATTCACTCTCAATATACACTCTCATTTAGCTCTGTATTTGGTCTCTCCCAACTCCTGAGGGATAATTCTGGCTCTTTATCTGCTAAATGCTCCACTATGTTCACCAGCGAGTAGCTCACTATGTCTCAAATATCAACTGTATCCTCTTGAAAATTGTCTTGAGAAAATGTCCTCTCTAAACCAGAGCATTCACAATGCCAGTCAGTGCCACTGTGCATAAACATCCGGCTCAAATTGGCTTTAATTACATACCCATACCCGTCCACTCACAAAAACATGCACATACACAGTCACCATGTGAAGCTCATAAAATAGCTTATTCACTGTGGATGGCACACACACACACACACACACACACACACACGCACACACGCACACACACACACGCACGCACGCACACAAACAAACACAAACCACGTGCTGAGCTGCTGCTGGTCATCTGACAGCGCCTTCCTCTTAACCACGGGGCATCATCAACACTTTAAGTTGCATATGCATTCACACCTGAATTCTATTGTGTAAACGTGCACAAACACAAACACACACCAGCACTTCCCCTTTTATCGCTCAATGCATTCCCCAACAGGAAGACAGTGTGAAGTTTAGTGTACAGCATCTGTTGAAACCAACCGCAAAAAACGTGAATCACAATATGAAAGTGAAACCTTCTGTTTAAACTGTTTGGCTCACTCAACTCTCGATTATTGCTGCCACCAGTGGGCGGCTGGGAAACCTCGGAGATCAAAAGCAATGCTGTCAGACTGTAATAACTGCTCTATTTTCAGTTTCTTCAGATCAGCTGCTTGGAGAAGCAAAAAGAAGCTCCAGTAAATTCCCATTCAAAGCATTGTCTAAATTTACCAACTTGTGTGAACGAACTGAAGACCCGACTGCAATAAAAAAAAAAAAAAAAAAACTGTAATTAAAATGTAAGCAATGTAATTTAAGCCTCACCTGTGCAGCAGAGAGAGTGAGCGGAGATGAAGGTCTTCTCCTCTTCAGTTCTATGCACTTCCTCAGCTTACAGATCTGGTGGCCAGTCCTGCGGTTGAGGCAGCAGCTGCACTGTCCACAGCTGAACTTCCTCAGGCAGGGCTCGCACATCCCACACCTGCTCCGCTTCTTCCTCTCCTTCTGTGATTTACGAGTGGTCCAGGAGGGAAAACAAGCTGCCTCAGGCCCCCAGGATCCAGGTAGAACAGAGGGGCTGGGCTCTCCGTACCCTGCCTCTGATTCAGTGTCAAAAGACAAAGAGGAGCGAGTGCTTTCTGAGCTGCAGGAGAATGTGGAGCTACTTTCCAGAGAAGGAGTCGAGATCTTTGGCACTGAGTCCGGCTCTGGCACGGCTATCATAACACTGCCGTGGCTGAGGTTTGGTTCACACTCAGCTGTAAGAGCATCAGTGTTCAACTGAGGTGCTGATGTCTCTCTCTGGCTGGGGCGCTCTAATGGCTCTCGATTGGATTCACTGTCTTTGGTCTGTGTCTCTGCTGGTGTGCAAGCTTGTCTTCCTCCTTGAGGAGAAGGGATCTCTGGGCTTAGGAGTTGGTGTGGTCCCTCCTGGCTCAAATCCCTAAAGCTCCTAGGTTTGAAGGAGTCACTACGGACAATAACTGGCGTATTTCTTTTAACAAGAACAGTTTGCATCAGAGCAGGTTCAGCGACAGCTAAGGACCCTGGAGGTTTAGCACCATGAACAGTAGGTTGTATGTCTGTCTTACCCTGGCTCAGAACCTCTAGCTTAGGTGACTCTGAGGTGGAGGGGGCTTTGGTGGGATTTGAGGTAGCTATGTTGGGGACAGGTGGCACACTTACAGGTGATTCTGACTGTGCTGTCAGTCCATTGTTAGAATGAGGTGGGTCTAGAGGTTGAGGGGCTGGAGTGTTGGGGTGGGAGTCAGCAGGACTGATGGAAACATCATTCTCCTTTTCTTTTCTCACTCCGTCCTCTCCCAACCTCTCAACAACCTCGTCCATCTCTTCCACAGTCTCATTTAGTCTCTCAACTGCCTTCTCTGCCTCTAAATTCTCTCTTCTCTCATGATTTATCTTCTCTTTCCTCTCAGTGACAACTATCACTCCTTCATCTGTCCTGTTCTCTGTCAGGTCTAGCATGTTGCCTTCCTCTTGTTGGACAGGACACACATCATCTTGGTTAACATCACTGACAAGATGATCAAGCTTATTTCCAAGGACAGATGAACTGTCAGTTCCCTCGCTTCCACCCCGCACCCCTGCAGAGCCAATACTCGTTAGCACAGAAGGCTCAGAGGGGCTATCTTTACTGCTGTCACTGCAGATTTCTAGCTGTCCATCAGCATCGTCACACACATGGCTCCCACACCTCAGGTCACCTTCACTCTTAGGGTTGATATTCTTTTTGTCTTGTTGGGTTGTAGAACTGTCACAGCTGCACTGGATACAGTCTTCCGGTGTGTCGTTAAACGGTGGTGAATCTGCTTTAAGAGGGCTGCCCTCTTTAGCATTGCTGACTCCAAGACCCTTGTCTTTGATGCTTACAGGAACTTCAAACTCAGTTTTTAGAGACACTGGTAGGATTTCTTGAGCATCACAAGAGTCCACTTTCTCGTTTTCCTCGTCAGGGGTTGAATAATTGATGCTGGTGCTCGATGGCTGGTTTCTCGTGTTTATTTGCCGTGATGCTGCTATTCTCTTTGCGCCCCCTCTGCTGTTCCTCCCTCCTCTGCTACGTTTAGGAGGCTGGCAAGGAGTAACAGACACCCCTGCGCCCCGCAGGGACTTCCTTCGCTCTAGGGGGTCTTCTAACTCGCAAGAGTGGTCAGGCGGATTGCTCGGTCGTCTAAGCCTCGCAGATCCTGTTACATTTAGGGCATGGTTAACTGTGCCAGGGGACCTCCCAGGGCCCTGACCAGCAGGCCCGCTTACACCTCTTCTGTGTGGACTTCTGCCTGACTGTGTCTGGGCCCTGGCGGCGGTCCTTTTGGGCCCTGCAGGTGTTTTCTGGGGCCTCTCAGTGGCTCTTCCTCTGGGTTTATTTGAGTTACAGGTTTGCCTCTTGGTGCTGATCACCTTCTGGACATTTTTTCTCTGAGCAGGTGTCTGTCTCCTGGTGGATTTGGTGGTAGCAGGCATGGCTGAGGGTGTGGAGGGGAGGATTTCTGGCAGCCAGCATGGGAGCAAGGTGAATGCTTATCTTTCGCTCAGCACACAATTTTTTATTATTATTATTATTATTTTTTTTTTTTAAATCTTCCTCTTTCTTGGTTCACTCTTGAATTGTAAATTATGATGCTGTCGTTATCACGTTACTGCAGTGCATGACCTGTAAAGACAGTAAACAGGAAGCAATCTAAATGCAAATAATCTCAACACTCTTAAATGTATTTTCAGAGTAACTCAGTCAAAAACATTCAGTCTGATTTGGTTACTGACAACGTGATAGTACAATGGCTATGAACAGAAATCTATACAGTTTGTCTTTACTTTGTTTGCTTTTCACTTTCGCCCCGCCTGAAATATCTACAATCGGACGAGAAAATGCTGACAGGTTCACGTCAATAAACACAATTCAATGCAGCTATACATAATAGAATATCTAGGATACATATATTATAAATCCAGAGGAGCTATTCAAAAACAAATACCATAACTGCCTGTGTGACTAACACCGCTTTAACAGTTTAAAGGGCAGGCATGTTGAGGAGTGGGCTCTGGCCGGAGGTCGGATCCTGTTTTCGTCTTTCTGACTGGCGGAAGAGGGGGTAATAACCGTGTAAAAACGCCTTCAACGTCGATGTTTATTATTATTCTTGCACTTGACCGCTGTCATTTAAAGCGCCGTGTAGATTTAGCGTGTTTTTACTGCCAGCGAGGTTTTATTTACACGTTTACGGCAGAAATGCTTTACATACCAGAGAGAGACAGTTGCACTGTCTGAACTGCTAATAATACTCCGCTCCAGCGAGACAGCGAGACCTTGTATTGGTTTCCCTCCTCGGCAAATATAGACTGCTGGCAAGTTCAATCCCCTCCCGACGATGACACATGGACATGATACGAGCGGCACCGTGAACAAACATCGAGCGGAATCGTTGGTTTTCAGTGTGCACCCGTGTAGTCTTTGCGGAGCGCGACACCCGTTAAAATGTAAATCCCTCTTATGTCAATCCATTCAGGGCAGCCCCGCTCACTCTCCCTCCACCAGACGCAACCTACGGTCTCCGCTGGCCAAAACCTCGTCGTCGGCACTGGAGGGGGGAGTGGACGGGAAAACCTGGAGTGGAGTCACAGCTGTCGTTTGTCCCAGTGCTGCCAGGACTGACTGACTGACTGTTTGTTTTAGCAAGTGGACGCAGGAGTACGCTAAAAATTGTAAACCTCTTACCATGACATGTGCTGCTATGATTAATCGCTTATTGTACGCTGTACGTTAATGTTAGCATGCTAGCTGGCTTTTTTTTTTTTTAAAAAAGGGCTTTTAATTGAATACGCAGAGTTCATGTATAATAATAAACATTTTTAAACTACAAATGTAAAATTAATCTCACCAGCATACGTTGTCATAAATTTGACGTTAAAATATGAAAAACTGGAAACTTTTCCGAAGCTAATAACTCACCCCCCTCCACCTCCTCCTCATGGTTTACGTCAGACTGCGTCATCAACGCGCGACAGGTTTCGTCACTACCCGTCAGTCGGCAGACAGGGCGAAGGGCACGACTGTTCGTAATACTCGAGGTGCCTCAGATTCGTTCATAAAAACGATTTTTGTTTGTCAGCTTTTTCCACCCTAACAATGAACGACGACCTTCTCGGTGCGATACCACCCTCTGTCCATGCTAACTCTTCAATTTAACAGCCACTGTCATACCGAGGAAATAAGGAAACGAGAGGATCAGGCAACCCAGCGAAGGAGAAACAGATTAATTAAACACATTTCAGGCAGTCCTTTGATGTTATCGCTCCTGTAACACCTTTGAAATCCCGTGAGTATCCGTTTTCTAACAGCAAGGGTTGCTGTTGTCTCTAAATGTAACCTTAACTTATGTCCCACTTTTGCAAATCATGGCTAGACTTAAGCAAGTTTGCCAATATATAAAAAATGCCATGATGATGATGATGATGATGAAGATGATGTTGTCTTGTACCAATACCTGATCCTTATCACATGGGCATTTCCAGTATTATTTTCCATATTCTACAGCCATGGATGTGGCAGAGTCCTGAGCAGGAAGCATGACATCGGAGGCTGCAGTCTCCACACCTACTGCCATAAGCAGCAGCACACCTGCCAAGAGGGAATACTACTGGCTTCGCTCCTTTGTAGCTGGAGGTAGGATCTGACACGCCAGTTATGTCACCACTTTCAGCAGTAATGAGACACACGTTGGTCACGGTTCAGACCAAAGTAAGAATATCACTTTGAAATCATACCATTTGATATATATGAAGTGGCATTAAATACCATCTTTATTCGTATTTTCCCTGTCATAGCATGCAAAAGTAATCAGCTATGAAACTGTACATTGGTCAGGCAAGATTTATTGTCCACAGTGATCTAAGTAAAGGAGTTTACATTGACAGCTGCTCTGATTCTTGTCATGTCCTTGGATGTACACTCCTCGTTTCCAGTGCTGACCTTTACTAAAGCAACCTACTGAATGTCCACCGGCTCCGGAGATACCAGTCCTCTGTTGACACTGACCTCTGACCTCCCTGTTAAATGCGACAGACAAAAATAGAATTTTCCTTACAAGACCAACCAAAACAGCAGACACGTAAAGCAAAAGCAAAAAATAACACAACCACAGAGTGACATCCCATACCCAACAGTTTTGTAAACATACCAACACAAGTGCAATAAAATGATCTTTCTCTTAAAATCATAGGATGGCTCTATTTATATTATTAATAATTATAATTGTGTTGTATATGTTAAAACATGCATGGGCAAGATACCATGGCTTCAAACAAGCCAGGACTAGAGTGCAGTGTACACATTTTCAAACGGAATCCATAGACCACTGACAGGCGTTTACTATATAGTATTAAAAAAATCAGTGTGGAGAAATTAAAAGCTTCTCTGTTTTTGTTCAGGTGTAGCAGGATGCTGTGCCAAAACCACCATCGCCCCTCTGGACAGAGTCAAGATTCTTCTTCAAGCCCAGAGCCCCCATTACAAACATCTTGGTAAAACATCAATAGCCAAACATGGAAAAGCAGACGAGTGTTTGTTCTCACACCTCTGTGCCGCATGAGTGAAACCTCTGAACTTTTCTTTTTTTTTTTTATGCAGGAGTGTTTTCCACTATCAAAGCTGTGCCACAGAAAGAAGGCTTCTTTGGCTTGTACAAGGGTAATGGGGCAATGATGGTCAGGATATTTCCTTATGGAGCCATCCAGTTCATGGCCTTTGATAAATATAAAAAGGTACTGTATGTTTTCTGCAGTTTGGAATAATACTGGCTTTCAGTAAACATGGCACTAGAGAAAGAGGTTGTTAAGGGACATGTGATCTGCTGTTATGTTGTCGCACTGTGTGTTTATGCCATTGTGCTGCAGCTGAAGTGAAATACAGTGAAAGTTTTTATCTGAACATTGATTGTATTGGTGAAACTGTCGACCTACCTGCTGATGCTGATATTTCCTTAACAGCTGCTAAGTAAACAGGTTGGGATCTCTGGACACATCCACCGCCTTGTGGCAGGATCTATGGCAGGTACGTTATTGCTCTCATTGATAAGACTTTTCAGTCAGTGGCAGGTGGATATCAGGTTCTGTACTGGCATAGACATCTCTAACTCGGTCCTCTCATGTCAATTTAGTGATTCTTAGCAGTGCATGCATTGTTGTTTGTTCCTCTTGTATCATAGGTAATGTCTGCATTTGTCACGACAAATTTTCTCATTCTGTGAGACAAACGGCATTTCTGAGATGCAAGTAAGTGCCATGCTTTGTTATTGTGTTATTAAGTCTTGAAGTAAGACATTAAAGTAATCTGTCTGCCAGTTCACCTCCATCTGTATAAAGCGACGTGCAAGTGGAAAGTCAGTCACATGAATTTGAATAAATCGTGGTGAAGCATTGTCATAAATTCTGTGTCGCTGCATTGTTGTTTGTTTGTTTGTGTTCCCAGGGATGACTGCGGTGATATGCACCTACCCTCTGGACGTGGTCCGAGCCAGACTGGCCTTTCAGGTGACAGGATTTCATCGATACACTGGAATCGCCAATGCCTTCCACACCATCTACCTTAAGGTAGTGTTCAACTTCTCAAACACACAGCACAGTCTTCACAAAAATTCTTACATTAAGAAGAAGTAAGAAGTCTTACATTAAAAAAAGCATGAAAATAAAATGCCCTGTATGACTTTCGATGCAAGGTTTTTTCTCAACATTGTTATTCATTTATAGCATATTGACCTCTGGTCTTGAAAGCTTGGAAAGTGCTTATTTGAATAGTTATGTTTTCAAGGTCAGGAATCTGCTTCAATTTGAAGTAATCCTTGAAAAATGTTTGATTTTCAACACATGCTGGTGTTCCATGTACTCTAGGGCTGCCCAAAGCACAAGTCTTTGCCAGCTGAAGTCGGCCTGCCATGGTATTTGATTTGGCCCACGAGATGTTTCTCGAGAAAAAATGTATTGCAAACAGTTACAACCTGAATAGCGTCTGAAATGCTGTTTATTTTTCTTGAGGTTGCTCTTTTGAATATATATGATCCCTAATTATTAATATTTTTAAAAATAATCTGAACATGGCAGAGTGAATAAAAAAAGGACCGTTGAAATAATATCATGAAAAAAAGCATATTTCTCACCTGTTCACCAAATCATAAAAAACAGGAGAGCAAACAATTTAGATCAGAATTAGAGAATGGATCACGATAATTAATACGTGCTTTCTTTTGGCTTGTGGTCCAAGTTTCAGTATTCATGTAAACCAAAAATCTTAAAATATTTTTAACTAAGTTGTTTGTTGTTTCCTGACCCTGAAACTGGGAAGCATTAAATCATCAACTGATCAATGATACAATCAAAGTCATCATAAAAGGCAGGTAGAACAGACAAATTGATATTGATTGTCTCGGTAAAGGAATTCCGTAAACTTTACATTCGCAATTGCATTCATGGTAAGATTTGAGAAGTAATAATAAAGAGTCTGCAAATTTTGCGATTTGAATTTTGCTGAACACACCCTGCCGTGTATAATAACATCTGTGTTTCTTTTTCGTGAAGGAGGGGGGCATTCCTGGCTTCTACAGGGGACTTACTCCAACACTTATCGGAATGGCCCCTTATGCAGGTGATTATTTTGCATAGAGCGATGCCGCTCTTTAGTTGACATTTTGCAGACCAGTGTTAGATGTCCTCCATCACCTGTGTAACCATTAGCTTGACTCCCCATTTTTATCCTCCAGGTTTCTCATTCTTCACCTTTGGCACCCTGAAGAGTCTCGGCCTGAAACACTTCCCAGAGCTGCTGGGTCGCCCCTCCTCAGACAACCCTGATGTCCTCATTCTGAAGCCCCAGGTTAACCTGCTCTGCGGAGGGGTCGCCGGAGCCGTCGCTCAGACAATATCGTAAGCACAAGGCTCTCATAAATGATGGCTGGCTGGTGTTTGTTATTGATTATGAGGATTCATTGTCGGTTGATGTGTCCCATTTGCGTTTCCTCTCACTAGATACCCGTTGGATGTGGCTAGGAGAAGAATGCAGTTAGGATCCGCGCTTCCAGACTCTGATAAATGCGTGTAAGTATCACCTGTTCCCACTCTCCATATTACAGTACCGTCACCACGATGTGCTGCTGTACATTACGCCTGAATGTACACTATACTGTGTACATATCTTGCCATCAGATCTCTGTTGGAAAATGTTGTTGTGACGCGTTTTTAATGCTCAAAACAGCCGAGACAGATACAAACAGTTGCTCTAGCGGCGTGCCCTCATGTGGATTGATTTGATTTGGAAGTTAAGTGGGGACATTATAATGTAATGCAACGACCCTTTTTAAAAGACAAATGAAGGAGAAATGATCGTAAAGGTGTAGTGTAATACTGAGGGTGGTAACAATAGAGATGAAAACAGACTTTATCAGCAGTGTGTTACACGGCACGGTGCCGATGAACTTCATAATTTCATGAGTAATGGGTTGAGTGCTCATCTACCTACAGAGGTAATTGGCACTTGCGCCTGTTCTGCAGAAGTCATTAGTGCACCTCTAATTGCGGGAGTTATTTAAAAGTGGATCTGTTTACTGTAACCTCAGGCAAGCTGTACTTGTGATCTGGGGTCCGTAATGAATTTTCTTCTGTCTCTGTATCTGTCTTGTGCTCGGGGTCTATGTTTTTATATGTAAAAAAAAAAAAAAAAGAAAAGAAAAAATCAGACCCCTTTTACAATGTTTGATTCCACATTTGGTGTGGTCGGTTGTGAAGCGCGTCCTTACAATTTGATAGAAAATTCCAGAGCTCAAGGCGTGCTGTGTACATTAGATAAAACATTAAAGCCCAAAGCTTTAAGGAGCGTGAAGGCCTCTGAGCTGCAAAGCCACATAGCGTTCATACTCACATGCCCTCCCAAACCACGCTCATTGTTCATGCTTTTCTTTGATACACCAGATTTTTAAAGAATGCATTCGCAAGAGTCAGTACATTGGTGTCCTGAAATGTCATTTGTCTCCTACCTGTTTTTTTGTGTTAATATGGTCATCAGCAGGGTTTACTCCCCCCATAGCACAGGCTGACCTCGAAAAGCAAACTTGATTCACCATAAATTTATGATGCCTGTAATGTTGGTAACACATACTGCAAGTTGTCCCATAATAAGATGGAAGATTGAATGCTTTTTCAGCTCAACATTTGGTTAGCTCATAAAGAGAAAAAGTCTGAGGATGAGGGATGCAGCGATTAACTGATTTCTCTACACAACGCAGTTAAAAACGGCACAGTTTTGCAACCAGTCGCACCGAGCGTTGCTGGTCTCACCTTAAAACCTGACATTTTTAATTATAACAGGTACAGTGAAGAAAACTCAAAATATATAGACAGCTGCGGCACGAAAACAAACCGCAACAAGTTCTGGTACGCAGAGTCACAAATGCCGTCACAAGAGCAGCTCCCCTCGTGTTTGTTCGAGGAGGTCTACCTTAACATGAAGCCTAAAGTCATTTGGATGGGAGTATATGGGATACGCAATATTAACAACCGGGGGGGGTTGTTAATAAAAGACGGTGTGAAACTTGCTGAATAAGGTCGCTGCTTAAGGTTCAACACCTTGAATTCGTTCCAACATCTCAGAGATCACCATCCAGCTAGGTAGTGTGTTGGGTAATACACTAACTTAACAAAATAATAACTCAATGGCCAAGTTATGTAATATAAGACTAAGTTGGTAGGGAATGGAATATACACGTGTCACTTATAAACAACAAAAGTAGTGTTGAGTTTAGAGTAGGGGCAATACACAGCAACACGCAGGTAAAGGAGCATTGCACCGTTTATACAAATAAACCCTCGTAACGACATGCAATTCTTTCAAGGGCTAAACATTTGCATCAGAGATTTTTTTTCTTTTCTTTATTTTTACTAAAACTGCACGTATCCCTGACTTTTTGTTAAAAAAAAAAAAAAAATTCTTACTCTTATTATTTGACTCTTGCATTATTTTAGTTTGAAAGACTGCAACTGTTAAAAGCAAAAGCCAACAAAGAAATGTTGTGTGGACAAAATAAGATAAACCCTTAGTTAAAAATGATCATGTGATTTTATACACCCGTAGTGTTGTGAAATGATTTAATGCATTACATTTGTTGAAACGGTGAACCTTGGATCTTTTCTCAGATAATAATCATACCATCAATCTCTCTCTAATCATTACTCGCGACATAATATCATCACGGATGGAAAAAAAAACCATGAAAAAACTAATATTTATGTTTTTTGCATTTTTTTTTTAAAAAAGTGTATCATTTCTCATCTTGCATCTGAACAGATCACTGAGGAAGACCCTGACGTATGTGTACACAGAGTACGGGATCAAGAAGGGATTGTACCGAGGCCTTTCTCTCAACTACATCCGCTGTGTCCCCTCCCAGGCCGTGGCCTTCACCACTTACGAGTTCATGAAGCAGTTCCTCCACCTGAACTAGTCGCTGTCTTTATACCTCCTGAGTGCAACATGCGGCTCGATGTCAATGCTTCCTTTCTAGACTGATCCAAGGCTCACAAGGCTTCGTCTTAAACTTCAGACTGTGGAAATTTCCCTGGGTTCACTGAAGGCATCAGGGCAGTCAGTTAAGCCGAAAAGGGAAACTGGTTATCAGACAAAGAGACGCTCCATGTCTGTCCTGTTTCATTCCCTCTTACTTCCTGTTTTTGTGACTCGACACCTCTAAGCAGAACTTTTACTCACATGTGGCTTGAATTTGAGCAGCTCTCTCATCAGTGTCTCCATGGATACGGTGGGGAAGCGGCTCGTTTGGTCTCGCCCGGTCGGTCGGACGGCTCGGGGCAATGATATGCTATTTTACAATGTTGTTGGCAACACCACAACAATCCTCTGATTGTGTAAAAGTCCCGTCAAACACAGATGTCCACACTCTCACATGTCTTTTTTTCCTTTTCGTGGCCTGTGATTTTAAGATAAGGGGAATCGTCTTCAAATAAACGGTTTATTTCTTATCTTTTTTAAACAGTTAAATTCAACAGCTGCTCATTTTCTTTGTTTATCATATCTTCTTCTTTCTACTGACTTGGTGATGAAGGGTTTGGCTGTTTTTTTTTTTTTTAAAGGTGGCTCATTTTAGAATAATTTAATGATTTGTGATGTTTTGTTTATGCAGGGTTTAGTGTTTCTTCAATTTTGCGGTGCAGTAACTTTTGCAGAAGTTGCTGTTTGTTCGCCTATGACGACTTTAAAATCAAGATAAAAATGCAGGAAGTTTTTGCAGTCCACATGCAGTTTTTACGATTGTTTTTGTTTTATAGGTGCACAGACTGATGAGGCACATGATTTAAGTTTAAATGCCAAACTCTTGAGTTGAGCACTTACTGTATGTATTTTCAACCGCTGTATAACCTTTGTTTTTTATGTTGGTTAATGTGCAGTCGGATGTTTAGTCTGTAGCTTTGATGATATTGATGCTCATCCTTAATAAGAAATATATGTGGGTTCAGTGTTAAGATGTTTAAGATGACTGAATGTGGATGTACAGTAGGTCTTACATGTCTGGGGGGGACTCAGGAGAAATTTGCACTTGATCACTGTAGCTTTCTTCTTATTTATTGATTTAGCGAGCTGTTGCCACTGGGTGGCAGCATTGAATTTAGATTATTGTTTACCATCGGAGCTGAGCACAGCATTCATATGAATTTCATACATCTTTTATTGTATATAAGTCAGATTAATCAGATTTTTTTTTAATCTTTTGCTTAATCGAAGTTGTCAGATAGTGAGTGATATGCAGTCATATTAACCTTATTACTCAGTGGAAGTACTGTATGTCTATTTTTTTTTATTGCCCCAGGAAAGCTAAACACTAATTACTGAATGAACGTGTTGTTAAGTGCACTGCAGGCCTTCAAGTCGCTGCCGATGTTTGCGTGAGCCTCATCAGTTTGTCGCACAAACATCGTCATTTTTGCCTTCCTCTGCATCCGATGTCTTACTTCACCCGAGTGATTAATGTGTTTTACCGATGCACACTCTTCAGCTGCTGGATCACTGTATGTGAGCAGCAGTTTACCACCAGAGAAAAAGAAAATTAAGTTGCCAACTTTGTTCATAATCCATTAATCGTTTTAGTCATTTTTCAAACAAAAAGGTTGAACGTTCGCTGGATTCTGCTTCTTAAATATGAGGATTTGCTGCTTTGCTTTGTCATTTATTACATTAAATGAAGAGTCTTTGGGGATTTGGACTGTTGGTGAAGACATAACTTTGAGCTCTGGTACATTGTGACAAGTATTTGTCTCTTTTTTTTTTTTTTTTGTTGACATTTTATAGACTCATTGAATAATCCTAAATGTAATAGCCAGATTAATCGACAATGAAAGTAAACGTTAGTTGCAACCAGACACATAAACACAGCAGCAGCCAGCAGTCAGCTGAGCATATCAGTAGTTTAGATGCTACCTCTACTACTTGTATGCTCTCTCTTACAAATGTGGGTACGATTCTACGAGTGCTAGGTGAGCGTCAGGTGTTATATCTAAACCGTGTCTTGTGTCAGACAGGGAGACACGAGAGAGACAGCTGTGACTGGGGATGGTAGTGTCAGCGGTTGCAGAGAACCAGTGAAGGTAGCATGTGTCGGGGTTCTAATGCATTCATTGAATATGTAAAGGTGTAATTAAGTTGCTATTTCATCATATTGTGATGGCTCAGATGTAGCCTACCACTGAACAATTTGAAAGCTGTGTGCTGTAGAGGAAGAGGGGCGTCCATAAAGCTTCGTTTAAGCTCCGTAGTTGGATTGTCGTCGCCCATCAACCGGTCCGAAAAACCTTTGCAAGAGCTCCAAACATCTGATCCCAACAATGGACTTCAGATTCATGATGAGAAAAGACGTCAAGCTAACTGTAGATGTCTCAGCATATAATTCTCCCAAGAGCCTTCAGTGTAACTCTTGACTGAAGTGTATGTAACAGTAAATTAACTCCAGTATCCGACCGTGTCTACCTACTCGGGTTAAAGAGTATAATCACGCGCGCTCACTGGTGATGAGTGTCAGCTACCAATCGGGGAAACTAACTACAGTTTTCTTCCTTTTTTATGGCGCCACTCATTCATCTGCAGCACTGCGGCACGCACAAGCTTTCATTCACTGCTCCTTTGATTACTGTGTTTGGTTTCAATTACAGGATCTTTCAGTGTCACCGCTGTTTGTTTTTTTTCTGTTTAGAAAACTATCCCAGAAATATTCACAATTTCTACATGCAAATGTGTGTAATAGCTGTGTTGGATGTGACTGAAAGAGGACTGAACAATGAAAATGTCTTTTTTTTTTTATTTTTTGTTTTCTCTCTCTCTCTACATGTTCAGCTTCACCTGCCTTGCTTTTTATTAATTATTCAGTCTCCTTATCAAAACGGTAACAACGCTCGTGTCTTTTTTATGCCTTCAAACTGTTTTCACCTGAACGACGAGGGCGCAGTAGCTGACTTGAATGTCTTTTAATATTTTCAGAGAGAAAAATTCAAACCCGTGAAGCAGAAAGTGGTGGATTCCATTTCCCTCTTTGAGTTTCACACGTACAAACTCACCGTGAATATTGATGTTCTGACTTCAGCAGAGTGATTAATGTGTTTTACTGATGCAAACACTTCAGCTGTTGGATCACTGTGTAGGAGCGTGCGGGGGGATGGGGGGATGGAGGGGGGGATTCTCAGAAAGCAGATGACTTGGAACAGTGCTTTCCAACCTTTTTGGCTTATCTATGTTCAACCCGGGCAGTTTACAACCAGAGCTGCAATGATAATCGAAAATAATATTAAGATGCCAACTTTTTTCATAATCCATTAATCATCTTGGTCATTTTTCAAGCACAAGTGTCGATCATTCAGCTTCTTACATGTGAGGATTTACTGCTTTGCTTTGTCACTTCTGACAATAAATGAAAAGTCTTTGGGTTTTGGACTGTTGGTGTGATGAAAGAAGCAATTTGAAGAGGTAACTCTCTTCTCTTTTTTGTCTTTTAAACTGTTTTCAACTGAACGACGAGGGGGCATTAGCTGACTTGAATGTCTTTTAAATTAGAGAAAAATTCAATATCGTGGAGCAGAAAGTGGTGGATTCCATTTCCCTCTTTGACTTTCACACGTACAAACTCACCGTGAATATTGATGTTACTGTTTTCACAGAGGGACTCTATGATTCATTTGCATTTATTTCACTGAAACCAGAGTACACTGCCCGTTGTTTTCAGATGTCATGTGCTGATTTGACTGGT
Source organism: Spondyliosoma cantharus (assembly GCA_900302685.1). NCBI lineage: Eukaryota > Metazoa > Chordata > Actinopteri > Spariformes > Sparidae > Spondyliosoma > Spondyliosoma cantharus. The sequence continues at coordinate 9,565 of OMLP01009470.1, read as the reverse complement.
AAATGTGATGTGTAAAAGATGCGTGGGGCGGTGGGGGCGTAGGGCCCCTCCAAACAAGGTGTGGATGACCTGGGGGAACATATGGAAATGGAGTTGAATGAATATGATGTATGTCAGGATAATAAAGGCAGAGTTTGTCGATGTTATCGTGCTTACCTTCATTTCACTACAATTCAACCAGGATCCTTTTTTTTTTTTTAGATGCTTCCCCTTCCATTGTTAATGATTCACAAAAAAAGAGTTCAGACTGATCAAACTAAAAACCCGGTCCTTCTCTGCAGGAATTTGTTTTATCGTGCTTCTATTAAACACTGTGCTGTTGTTTGAAGACAGAGACGATGAATTTGATATCGACTCCTGGCACAAGACACCTTTTCTCTTCCCTTTGCTCACATCTAGGAAGAACGGTGGTATTATATTCTGACCTCATTTTACAGACTGAGGGCGGAGATCAGTCATATCCACGAGGTGGGGGAGAGCTTGTCCGTGTCCTGCACCTCCCTCTTCTGCCTGATGACACTTTTTGTTAGTGTTTGTGCAAGAGAAATGGGGAGAAGTTAGAAGTCAGCCAGTGAAATAAATTTGAGCAACAAACGGGGAACTTACCTAGCCGAGGGGGGTTGTTTTTCTGTAGATTTCCTCTTCCTCAGAGGGGCATTTGGGCAGTTTTTCTTCATCCCGTGAGACCACCATGCCTTCTTACACGGTGACCGTTTCCACAGGGAGCCAGTGGTTCGCAGGGACGGATGACTACATCTACATCACACTGGTGGGCACAGAGCGATGCAGCGAGAGAACCCTGCTGGACAAGGCTCTGTACAATGACTTTGAGAGGGGGGCGGTAAGTGATGTTACACCGCCGTAGAGATGCGAGGCCGACTGTGTTACAGACTGCATTCAGCTGCTGAGCACGCAAACGGTGGATGCGCTGAAGTAAATGAGGAAGACAATTACAACGAGGAAGGAAAACAAAACCTGTGTAATAGGGAAATACATTTAAGTCTATTTTCAGGAAACGTCTGCTGCTGTGAACATGAAATGTATTTTGATAGAAAATAAAAGCAACCTTTTTCTTGTAGGATCCTCTGTGATGTAAAAGTTAACTGGTCAGACAGCCTGTTTCTCATCTTTTACATTCGACTAAACTCTGTTTGGTCGATTTATTCTTGACTAATTAAACTGCTGCGATCAGATTATTGTCTGGTAGCAGACGCACTATTTTAGGTTTACTGGGGGGGTCTTGGGATGATAACTTCATTGTATTTTATATTTGTACAGTGATTTTTCCAATGAAAAATTAAGGTCTGAGTTTAACGTGTCCCATGCAACCTGAAAAAAGACAATTTGTTGAGCTAGATTATACACACACACACACACACACACACACACACACACATATATATTAGCCTACAACTTTCCGCCTCGAAAACATGCAATTTTTTAAACTTTCATTCCTAGCAAGCAGTTCATGAAATACTGACACAAGTTTATCTGTCAGATTCATGTAGATGGGCACGAAATGAGCATCTGTTTTTCGTAACACTCGGCAGTTTGAAATGAAAAATTCATGTTCATAAAAATAACATTTCCTTATCATTTCACAAACTAATTTTAACCAATACTAATACGACCCAAGTCATGATCTTTTCCTAAACTTAAAGCAGAAACAGACAACTTTTGGCTGGCACGGGTGTCGCAAAGACAGCATTAGCACCGTGCTACCGCTAACGCCCCAGTTATGCTCAGCGCCGTGAAAAGTAGAACGCTGAGTTGTATTGATTCGTCACCAGGTTTTGTTACTTACTGATCTCATAGAACAAAATGCCAGTTTTGAACCGTCTCAAGTCGCACTGGTAAGAAAAAAGTCACCTCGGCGAGGGGAACAGACTATCGGGGCTCTCAATCGAGCGAATGGCCGTTGTTTTACCTAGTTCTCTTTCACTCTCCCTCTTTACCTTCTTTGCTTCCTCCATCAGCAGGAGGTTCCCCAGTTATTCCAGTTGCTCTGCCTTTACTGGGGGATAGCGACCAGGGAAAACGATGTCTCTTCCTGTTTTGGTTGCCCATTGGCAGACGTGCTTTGAGCTTGACGGCAGACTGAATAACACAGTGCAACCAGTCTTCCAGTCTTTGACATTGATGTTTTTAATATACATGTGGCAATGCTGTGTGATATGAGACAAAACGGAGAACATGATTCGGCAAATGACACTATTTCCTCCAGCACATGCTGTATATCCATCTGCCTGCTGACTAAATTGCAGGTGGACTCCTATGACGTGAGGGTCGGCGAGGACCTGGGCGACATTGTGTTGGTGAAGATCGAGAAGAAGAAGTACTGGGTGCACGACGACTGGTACTGCAGGTACATCACGGTCAAGACCCCATCTGGAGAGTATCTGGAGTTCCCCTGCTTCCGCTGGCTGGTGGATGAGAGGGAGGTGGTGCTGCGGGACGGAAGAGGTACAGCCATCGGCTTCGTCTGTCTGTTTAAAAAAAGTGCAAGCAGGCCCTCCATGATGCTCCGTCCCTCACTCTGTCTTGTGTCTGTTGTAGCACATCTGCCTCAGGATGATAAGACCAGCCTAGTGAAGCAGCACAGGCAAAAAGAGCTGGATATGAGGAGAAAAACCTACAGGCAGGTTCAACTCTACACATGTGTGCTACAGGAGGCTGAGGCTGCCCATTAATGATCCAATAACTCTGCTGTGCTTTACAGGTGGAAGGAGTGGCAGCCTGGCTTTCCTATGAGCATAGAGGCTAACAGACACAAGGATCTGCCCCGGGACATCCAGTTCGACAGCGAGAAGGGAGTTGACTTTGTGCTGAACTACAGTAAGGCGTACGTGCTCCCTCTAACAGCCCGCTGTAGTAAACAGATTTACTCTAGTTGTGAGGAGAGCTGACGGGGCCCTCAGCGCGGCGCAGAGTGGAGCCAGTGGAGCTGAAACCTCGCAGGTGTTTTTTCCAACGCAAAGCCTTCACGTTGCCATGATAACGTGCTTCTAGTTTCTGTGCTCAGGAAAACCTGGAAGAAAACAGAGGCGTCATTGTGTGTTTATCACCAGGGGCATTTGCATTGCGCTGTCATGCAGGAGTGCGAGCCTGCGCGTAAACACAAAACACAGCCAGAACGCAGGTGTACGCATCATGCAGCAGCGCAGAGCAAAAGGCAGAGAGGGCAAAAATGACAAACCTTAGAAGGATGTCTGATAATACGCTATATTGCCAAAAGTATTCCCTCACCCGTCCGAATAATTGAAATCAGGTGTTCCAATCACTTCCGTGGCCACAGGTGTATAAAAGCAAGCACCTAGGCATGCAGACTGTTTCTACAAACATGTGTGAAAGAACGGGTCGTTCTCAGGAGCTCAGTGAATTCCAGCTTGGTACTCTGATAGGATGCCACCTGTGCAACAAGTCCAGTCGTGAAATTTCCTCACTCCTAAATATTCCACCGTAAACTGTCAGTGGCATTATAACAAAGTGGAAGCAATCTCTACAGACCTCCAAACTTCATGTGGCCTTCAGATTAGCTCAAGAACAGAGCGTAGAGAGCTTCATGGAATGGGTTTCCATGGCCGAGCAGCTGCATCCAAGCCATACATCAGCAAGTGCAATGCAAAGCGTCGGATGCAGCGGTTTAAAGCACGCCGTCACTGGACTCTAGAGCAGTGGAGACGCGTTCTCTGGAGTCTGATGGACGAGTCTGGGTTTGGCGGTTGCCAGGAGAACGGTAGTTGTCTGACTGCATTGTGCCAAGTATAAAGTTTGGTGGAGGGGAGATTATGGTGTGGGGCTGTTTTCAGGAGCTGGGCTTGGCCCCTTAGTTCCAGTGAAAGGGACTCTGAATGCTTCAGCATACCAAGAGATGTTGGACAATTCCATGCTCCAAACTTTGTGCGAACAGTTTGGTGATGGCCCCTTCTTGTTCCAACATGACTGTGCACCAGTGCACAAAGCAAGGTCCATAAAGACATGGATGAGAGAGTTTGGTGTGGATGAACTTGACTGGCCTGCACAGAGTCCTGACCTCAACCCGATAGAACACCTTTGGGATGAAATAGAGCGGAGACTGAGAGCCAGGCCTTCCTGTCCAACATCAGTTTGTGAGCTCACAAATGCACTTCTGGAAGAATGGTCAAAAATTCCCAGAAACACACTCCTTGTGGAAAGCCTTCCCAGAAGAGTTGAAGCTGTTATAGCTGCAAAGGGTGGACCTACGTCATATTAAACTCTATGGATTAAGAATGGGATGTCACTTAAGTTCATATGCAAGTCAAGGCAGGTGAGCGAGTACTTTTGGCAATATAGTGTATATCATTTATGAAAAGGAAAAATGGTTGAACAACATTTGCATTTGATGCTGCTTTGTCCGATTTCAGACACATTTTGATGTGAATGTGGTAACAAATGAGATAATGGTGACGGGTGTAAGAGAGATGCAGACAATAACGATGATAACTACGACTTTCCAGAATAGAGAACCTGTTTGTGAACCACTTCATGCACATGTTCCAGTCCTCCTGGAACGACTTCGCCGACTTCGAGAAAATCTTTGTGAGAATCAAAAACACAATCTCAGGTCAGCCTCACATCATTATATTATATTATATTACATTGTTGTCATGGCTAGTAACATTTACTCAAGTACTGTACTTAGGCACAATGTTGAGCTACCTGTGCTTTATTTGCATGTTTCCACTTTCTGCTACTTTATATTTGAGGCAAATATTGTACTGTTTACTCTAACACATTCATTTGATAAGATTTCATTTGTTACTTTGAAGACTGCAGGCTGCTTCAGAGTCATTTTAGCACATTTGTCCATTAGTTTATTTTATTGGCGATTGAATTAAAAACAAACAAAAAAACCAAAAACAAATGGTTATCGGCCAGGATAATCAGTCGACCCACGGAGTGTGTTTATTGCCACAAAATTAGGCAACACCTCATTTTACAGGTCGTTTTCATGGCAAGCAGGTGGTAATTATCGAGTAACATATTTAGCAAGTCATCGAAATTACCCTCAAATTACAGCAGTAATTACAAAACAATTTACTGAAAATGACCCCACCATGATTTTATAATATTCTGCTATTTTCCAACCAACAGTTGATAAACACCTGGCAATTTATTTAACACATTTCCAGGAAAATTCCAGCCAGACTTCTGCTGATCGTTCCAGTTTAACCTTCAACTAGTTTCTGTCTAACTTCCCCTCAGCAGGCCTCTAAATTAAAGCGAGTTGTGGCAACTTCCTTTAAATTAGTTTCTGCACAATTCAGGTCAGTAAATTGAGGGAGGGGGAAGATATGATATTAAAAAAACGAGGTGATTATTGTAGTAATTGGGGGTAATCTCAAATAAATTTCAAATGGGGAAAAAAAGGTGGTGTTTCCTGGTAAACGCCACCTTTTCACCACGAAACTTGGTAAAGATCTGTAGAATGAAATTTTTACCAAAGATTGCTTTTGATTTGACTATTATTACTTTTTCTCAAGTATGGCTTTTGGGTACTCTTAACAACACTTCTATTCATTCATCCAGAGTATGTGATGCAACACTGGAGAGAGGACTTCATGTTTGGGTACCAGTTTCTGAATGGCTGCAACCCTGTAATAATCGAGAAGTGCACCAAACTTCCTGAGAAGTTTCCCGTCACTCATGAGATGGTCTCCGTCAGCCTGGAGAGAGACCTGACTCTGCAGGAGGAGATAGAGGTAGACTTGTGTCTAGGAGTCTATGAAATGTTCCATATGCGAGATAAAATCGCGCCTAAAAACAGAGTTACTGTACGCCTCGACTTTTTCTCCCATTGATGTACAATGTAAATCACTGTTCTGGCTCCAAGGCAGGTAACGTCTACATGGCAGACTACGAGGTGTTAGACGGCATCAGTCCGAACTCCACAGACCCGTGCACGCTGCAGTACCTGGCAGCTCCCATCTGTCTGCTCTACAAGACTGCTCAGAACAAGATCCTGCCCATCGCCATACAGGTACAGCGATGTTGAGCAGTGCTGTTACACCACGAGGGAAACATTTCTTTTTCCCCGCATCTCCTTCATCCTCTGCGTTTTTTTTTCTTCCAGCTCGGCCAGACTCCAGGCAAAGACAACCCGATCTTCCTGCCTACCGACGGTCAGTACGACTGGCTGCTGGCTAAGATCTGGGTCCGCTCGTCTGACTTCCATCACCACCAGACCATCACCCACCTGCTCAGGACACATCTGATCACAGAGGTGTTCGCTGTTGCAATGTACAGGCAGCTCCCCGCTGTCCATCCTGTGTATAAGGTAAACCTCTCAGTCACTCGTGCATCGACTGATTAACTGACTGACTGATTGCTTGACTCACGGATTGGTGTTCCGTCTCCCAGCTTCTTATTCCACACATTCGTTTCACCATCGCTATCAACACCAAGGCCAGAGAGCAGCTCATCTGTGAGTGTGGCATCTTTGACAAGGTGAGTTTCCGAGCAGAAGGAAGCGGGGGGGGCGACTATTTCTTGTTCAAAAAATGAACGAGACGGATCATTTAAAAGAAAGAGGAAAAGGAAAGAGAGGGAACCTTAAAGCAGTTTTAACCTGCTAGTCTTTATTTAACCTCAGTGTTTTCTTCAGGTTTGTGGAAGACCCAGGTGCATGTAGTTGGTGGGGAATTTGGGAATCCTCCCTTGAAAGGATGATTTATGTTGTTCAGTTAAAAATGAACATGCAATTTTACATGATTTTAGACCAATTTTATCACCATTAAGCTTACGTACGAAAAACTAGAAAGCTAAATAAACAACACCCAAAAAGCTCAATGATAAAACCCGCTAACTAGGTCCAAGAGGACTAACTCCAACCATTAGGTCTGGGAAAAGCCATTTATTTAGTTTTGGCGCTCGCCGCATCGATTTTGCATTCACGGCCAATATGTTTTATGTTCTGCGTCTAAACCTCCTAATGGTTGGGGAAAACCCTGCATTACACTCAATCAAGTGGTCACAACATAACAGACTCACCTCATTCATTATTTTTTTCTGTTTTGCGGCTCATCCCGGCTTTAATCATTGAGTTGTAAGCAAACAAAAGTCAAAACAATGAGCAAACTATGGGAAAATGATATGTTTAAAAAGCCCCCAGAAAGTGCCTATCCACGCATGCACAGAAAAGGAGAACAAGATCACAATCATCAGCTGCAGAAATAGTGCGACGTTGCATTCTCTCCTCCGTCCTCATCAAGGCAAACGCCACAGGTGGAGGCGGTCACGTCCAGCTGGTCCAGAAGGCCATGAAGAGTCTCACCTTCAGGTCTCTGTGCTTCCCGGATGGCATCAAGGCCCGCGGCGTGGACGACAAGGAGGATCTGCCCACCTACTTCTACAGAGACGACGGCGCCCTGGTGTGGGGGGCCACCAGGAGGTGAGCGACAACTCTGAGATAACTTAGAGATGGTGCAGGCGAATAGTTTGTGCCTCCGAGGGATAGAAAACAAGGACGAACGCTGAGAACTGTGGGAACGTTTTCTACCTCTGTGTGTCAGAATTTGAAAGTTGAGAGAAGTTGCCGTGTTTTCCGCGTCCTCTACGTCTGACTGCTGTCCTGTTTTCCTTCCTGGCAGTTTTGTGTCTGATGTGGTGCATGTTTACTACACCAGCGACGAGGCAGTGCAGGCAGACGAAGAGATCCAGGCCTTCATTAAAGATGTGTGCAGCTTCGGCATGCAGGACTTCGATCACTGCGGTAAGACGTCCCGTTGATTTCACTTTTCTTCAAGCATCACAACAATCACCAATAAAGTTTCTCACTCCCGTTTAATAATTTATGACTCGGGGG
>OMLP01009458.1:4712-19978 GCA_900302685.1 Spondyliosoma cantharus | reverse complement strand
GGAGGGAGGGAGGGAGGGGGGGGAGAGAAAGAGGTGCTGATAAGAGTAACAGGCCATTTGCCGCGGAGCCTCTGGGAACCTCAGGGAACTCAAACCGTTACGCTGCAGATTAGAGGGATGAAGGGATAACGCTCGTAGTCTCTGGACGACTAACCAGCAGCCTCTTGGCATTTGGGTTACACTTTACATCAGACTCCAAGACAAGAGGGAAGACAACCAGCACGGCTGAAAAGAAACATCGTTCCGTCTCCGTTTGCTTTATGCACTTTTTCCCCCCTGACGACCTTCAGAGTGCAAACCACTCTGGAGGATGTTACCTCTCAACATACTCAGCTCGGTGTCAGCCGCCGAAGGCAGAGCCGAGGATGAAACCGAGGACAAGAGAGAGACGAGTGCAAGTCAGAGGAAGGTTCAATTAAAGATGGAGGAGTGTGTGTGAGAGAGAGAGAGAGAGAGAGAGAGAGAAGTGGGAGAACGGGCCGAGAGTAAATCCACTGATGACCTCGCAAGGCTCCATCAGTGTTTCATCGGTCACGAGTATCATTTTGTTGCGTGTTGACACGGACGACCTCAGGCGCGGCAGAGAAACGGACCAGAGCCTTCGGGATCGCTTCCACCCGCTGAAAAGTATGAACAGAAAATAAATTCTACCTCCGCCGGATGAAACTGCAGAAATTGAAAAGAGAAGATTTACGCGGCGAGGTCACGCGATCGCTCTCCGATTTTACAGCAGGCTCAACGCGGAGGACGATCACGGTCCACCTCAGATTTAAATCCGCTGCAATAAATAGGCGCAGATGAAGGAGTACAATGCAAAAAAGCAGCCCACAACAATATCCCATAAAAAAATACATCACGCATGTCAAGATCGATTATCCTTCCTTCAGTTACTCACACAGAGACGTGTTTACTTTGCACAATATGTGACGCTGCTTCTTTTAGTGCCACCATCTGTTCAGACTGACAGACGTTTGAAAACTACAGCGCTTTATCAAATATGTTGCACATTTCATGCAGTCTGGTGATGTGAGGGGTTCTGTGCGAAACACACGCTTTAAAGGGGTGAAGGGCTTGAGGACTGCAGGCTAATTATACGATATGTCACCATAAAGTGTTGTAAATCACTACATGGCTGCTGCAATTAACTAAAACAAAAATCCACAAGTGAAATCTGAAGAGGAAAGACTCAAAAATCCGGGCCAAATTAGAGAGATAGCGTGGATCCAGATCACAGGCACCGTGACGCCTATTTGCTCCACTGCTACAGCTTAAACTCCAGTTTACGGAGATTTACCTGGTGGATATAAACTTGGCGAAGGCTTGAATGTAACGGATATTCACGTATATGTAGAAACTCCTGCAGTCCTCAGGGAGAGAGCGGCTCGGTGGACCTGCACAGCCTCGATACCTCACAGTGACAACAAGAAGCTACAGAGACATTAAGAACCAGGCACCATTTCCTCAAAACACCTATTCGCGGGTCCAGTCGGTTCTCGCCCTGCAGTGCATCAGCCTCCACCTTCCCGTCCATTATCCCACGTTCAGGATATACATCAAGTAATCAAGCTCTAATGCCGCGAGTCGACCCAAGCCAACGTCTGCCTAGTTCCTGGTGAAACGCTGACACAGTATCTAAACTAAGTGGACCTCTACTAAATTATTCAACTCCTGAGGAAAAAAAAAAAAAAAAACATCAAGTGGAGTTATAACAAGACGGCATCATCGCCGAGGTGCTGAACAGTAAAAAGCTGTTCTCAGAATCCCGTCAGGCTCCTGATCGAACTTAAACACGACTTAAAGGAACCGATCGCAGGATGTGAACGTCGTGTGATCGACTACGAGAGCGATCAAAGAACAAATCACCGATGGACGGTGAGTCAGGACGGGACAATAAAAGATTTTTATGGCAGACTGAATTAAAAAAACACCCACAAACAGTTGATTGCGGTGAATTTTCATTATCGGGGTAATCACGAATATCTTCACATGAATGACTTTATAAAGATTCGCAGCTCGCTGATGAACAGTCTTATGTTGGTTTCCTCATTCATCTTGAAGTTTACCACCATTCATTTATCCTTTATTGGTGCAGGAGGATCTTATGATTTTTTTATTACTTCTTTTTACTAAAAAAGGATGTTTGTCCTCTCTGTTACGTAATTAAAATGCTTGTTTCCAGATATAACATGAGGTAAAGGTGACTCCAGTGTGTTTGAGTAGGAATATGAGATGTACAAGCTTGGAAAAGTGCGTTCAAATACCAACCAAGAGAGGTTAAGACTACTATTATTTCAAATACCAGTGCAGGTAGGATACCTGAGTTTTGGTGCCCATGCCGAACTGTTACATCTCTTGATAAGTTACTTTGAGAAACATGTTTTCTGCTGAATCTGTTCCAGGTAATTGGCCGTGACATTAAATGTTGTCTCAACACAAGCAGCAGCATCCACTAACATTTTAAAACAGTTTAGAAATGTCATTCATCTGATCAGATAGTTCCTGATTCAAGTCAGGAACTATCTGATGCAGGAAAATGCAATCATGTTATTATTATACGGAGCAATTACAACGTATAAAGTTGAATATCTGTCATGTACATATGGGCAGAACTTTAAAGGTTGAACATCCAGTCCAGCAGCGTTTTACAGAACTTTACAGTAAACTTTAGGTTGTGTGTTGTCTTTGAATACAGCTGCCACGTCATGATCATTTATGTTGATACTGGAAAATTATTCTCATAAGTATTGAGATACTTAAAATCAGTGGCACTGGGACAGGAGAGACAACAACAACAAGACTCCCGCAGCCGATCAGGTTCTACTGTAATTTCATTTTGCTTGCATTGCAAAAGGTTTAGCAGCAGAAATGGAGTGAAAACCAACGGTGGTGATCAAAAAGACATTATTTGCTGAATGGACTGCCGCAACTAAAGATGTGACAATGTGAGAAAAGGAGCGAATCACAGCACGTGCGATAAAACCTGATATGATGATGATGTTGTTGTCATGGAACAACGCAATCCTTGCATGGAAAGACACTCAGCTACCGTGAATAATTAAGAAACACTATGCTGCATCGTAAAACAGACATCCTGTAACCCCGTCAGCAAGAAAAGAAAACACAGTCCAAACTAAAATGAATAAAACGCCGCTGCCTGAAGATGTGAGCTGGGTGAGCGGCTTCACGTGTGAAGCAGCCTTGAATGAGTGCAGGTTTGGAACAGGAGACGTCCAAAGTGAGAGCGAGTTAAGAGAGTGAGAATGAGCCGGAGAGCTCTGCAGATTCTCAGCCTGATAAATAATGCAAGGCAGCTCTCTCTGCCAGCTCTGTGCACAGCAGCAACCTGCCTGAGCCCCATCAGCAGAGGAGAGGTGGTTTCTGAAGGGGCACAGGTGGAACCGGCAGGTGGGATGAAAGCGAAGGATGGCGCAGTCACCTCCACCTATCACCTCTGCGCTCTGTTTTTCCTCTCCGTCTGACTCTCCAACTGGGCTCACGTGCTACCTGTCCAGGACATGCTTTGTGTGTGTGAGCATGTGCAGAGTCATCCTCTTCATCCTTCGCTGTCCACACAGTGTGGCGTCCTGCAGGACACTACGGGTGCCTGTGTGGCTCAGACAGTGTCAGAGAGATGATGCAGGATACAGTTTGGGTCGGGGCTGATGAACGATGCTGACAGCCGTCGACTACAAATCCCTGACCATCGTAAACATCGTGATTCATAAGGCTCCCCACCAGAGAGCACAATTAAGTGGCGCGTCCTCTCAGAGTTGCTGTAGGGCGAGAGCTGCTGTTTGTGATATGTGGGGGAGAGGAAATGACAGGGTGTTGCTGCTCAGTGCGCTAACATTACGTCTCCGTGTCCCGTTTCTTATTTTCTTATGAAACCAGCTCAGTCAGGCGAACCCAAGACACTCGGTTAAATTTGTGGCAGCAGTGTTTCTCTTCCTGCGGGCTGCCGTTTCTCTCAGCGACGCCGTTTTTAACACAGTTTTCTTAACTTTCCCCGGCTAGTCGGCCGACGTTGTTTTATGCACATGAGGCTGAACAAAGCAATGTTAAAGGACATGTGATGCAGAGACGAGGACGCTTTTAAACCCGTCGCAGGGATGTGTGTCGTGGTAACGGGAGGTACAGTAGTTCCCCCTGCAGGGCGGCACAGTTGGAGATTCACGTCGGAGCAACGGTGGGAAACCAAATGGACTGCGAAGTGTAACAGATGCAAAACATGTTCTACTTCTTGAGCTTTGGCGAGAAGCAGACACAGATGGATACATTCACCGGGTTAAAAGCGAGCACGTGAAAGCCTTCTGGCTTCTGTGAAGTTAAAGCGACCTGGACAAAGAGTCACAACGTTCGCAAGTTGAGTCCAACTGAAATAATTCTGGGTCTGTCTGCATCTGTTTGCATTGAAAGCGGCAGTGTATATTATAGAAGACTGCTTCGGTGGTTTTATAAAACGTCTCCCGACAGAAGCGAGTTAAAGTCCTCGACAGATTAACAAAACTAAACACGAAAAAAAGAACTTTGAAGCTTCTAATCCCCCAATTACAACAGGAGCTGCGCGATTAGCCGACATAATGACATCGATGTACAAAAAAAAAAAAAACAGACATTTGCCAAAACAGAAAAATGCATCAGAGCAGCGCCTGATGGAAAACACTTCCAGCCGATCTTGTCCCGCCCTCTGCTCCGAACATGTGGAGGTCAGAGGTCGTGAAAGCAGAGAGATTAACATCACAGCTCACAGAGCGCTTTGATGTTTCTCCGCAGTGGAGAAACAGAACATCCTCCTCTGATCTCCAGCTCCGTTTGAACCTTTTCTTGTCTTCCTCCGAGGGCACTTATCTCTGGGATTGTCGAGGCGGCGAGCGGAGGAGTCTGTTTGAACAAAAGGACCTTTTCGAGAGCCGGACGACGAGCGCCCGCTGACACCGCCACACTTAATGTAAACATTTGTAGGGCTGCAAGCAAAAGCCGTCAGCGTTAAACCTGTTAGTGATATGAAGTCATCTCTGGTAGAGGAGGAGAAGATTCACGGAAGAAGACCAGATAAAAGAGACAAAACCAACCAAGGGTTATTTGATTTCAGGCGGCTACAATTAAATTTGAATGATGTCGCGTGTTTACTGTAGTTGGAGCACCGGAAGCTGAACTGTAACATCACACAGGATGAACCATGTTTTCTTGTTTTATGCGAGCCCCTGGGACTCGCGACGCCCGGACTGGAAGTAAAAGAAGAGAAGAGACGAGGAGAAGACAGAGAAATTTGTCGGCGTGCGGCAGAAAGAAGCCAGTTTAAAATTTCTTTATGTGTTTTTATCAATGACATTTAGGTGCACGCTCGGCCCCCCTCCCCTGCTATTTTTCTCCTCCTCCCATTGAAAACCGTTGCTCTTCCATCCCAGACTATTTTTATCCAACGTTTCATTACCATAATAAAACACACGCATGAAAAAAAAAAAAAAAAAAGATAAACTCAAAGAGACAGCGTGGCCAAAAACCTGGATTTGGGAGGCTTATTTTCATCTTTTCTTTCTTGTCATCTATTCTTTTATGTTTGCTCTTTTCTTTTCGCTCAGAGAAATGGAAAGAGACATGCCTTTTCTTTCAGCCTGTGCCTCATTATGGTGCTTTTCAGGTCTGCTCTTTTGTATGGGGCCGGCCCAGAGCCGCGCACAAGGCACAGCGGAGCAGCCGGTTGGATTACCCAGACTGATGTCAACACTTCGACAGAGCCACCGAACCGCTCCTGCAAGCGGCCCCCGCCAAGTAGTAGCACGAACGTTACATGCTTTAATAAGTGTAGCCAAAGAGCCGTGCCAAGACTAAACCAACAGGAACAGCTGCTGTATCGCAGACATCAGCGCGAACAATGCGCCCCCGGCCTTTAAACCAAGGCACGGCCATCACGACACTGGACAGAATGTGTCGCTGCCCTCCGATAATCAGCATGCAGTGCGTCGTCTCGCCACACAGAGCATCTCGTCTCACACCGAACGTCACTCAGATTAAACGTTCGCGGCTGAGAGAAGTAATTTTTTTGTCACCGAAAAGCCTGAGGTCATCGGCTGCTTTTCAAACAGGGGCGGCAACACGCAGCGTCTCTCAGCTTAACGTTTGGCCTGTAATAATACGCTCTCAAACAATACATGTCCAAATGAATGAATTATGAAGCAGCGGATTAGAAAACGCTGGATAAGTACATCTGTCGGGGTCACAATGTCTATGTAAAGCAATATTCATGTATTGAACACGTAAATATATATAATGTAACTTGTGTATAGTGTGTCATGTATGTTGTATCGTGACTTGGAGACCAAATATAAGCTTTTAAATTGAATTCTGTTGTGTGACCTTCAAAAGAAGTGGCATCTATCTGAGACAACACGGATGCAAATTGTGATTAAGTGATTTTTTTTTAATCCTTAACAGTCGATTACAGATTAATCATTAATAACATGAAATACGTTGAACAACTGTTGTAACCACTGACATGATCTGTGTTTGATGTAAAAACAGAGTCGGCTACATTAGGAGCTAAAAGAACAGATAAAGTAAACAGATTAAATGAAATAACACAAAATAATACTTCATTTTAATCGCTGTTCAACAACTGCCGACAAAATACAACCAATACTTAAACAACTAACTGGTTAAAATGTGATATCAGTTTGTGTAAAAGGTCTTTTTTGTATTTTTTTAAATGATAAATTACTTGTATTTTAATTAAATACGTTTTCAAGTATCTGTAATCTGTTATTCTTTGATGTATTTGTGCCCATCTCTTCAGTTAAATGCTTAACGGCGATTAATCGATCCCTAGTTCATAACACGCAATATTCAAAATTAAAGATACTGCTCTAATTCTATATATGCTTCAGTAATTGGTGTATTTACAGTGGGTGAGTATCTAACATATGAAAGGTGTCAACCCCACAGATAATCATCTCCAGTTTATCTCCCTCAGCCTTTAATGTTGTGGTTCAGTTTCTCTCATCAGCCTCGTTACCGTCCAGAGCAGGCGGCTGTTTTCAAAGACGAAGATCTAAAAACACATCGCACCCGACCGGCTCAGCACCAAGCAGCAGACAGAAGCTCGCTGGTGAACACTGTGAAGCTTTTAGCTGGGAGGAAAAACACGTGTTTCCCCCCTGAAGGGTGGAGGAGACCAAAAACGGAGATAAAAGAAGAGCAATTTTGCACTTAAATCTGCGAGGGGGTGCATAAAAACAACATTTACACCTATATAAAAATCAGTTCATCCTTGAGTGCAATCCTAGTGAACATTTGTGCCAAATCTGAAGAAATTCCCTTAATGGCATTCAAGATATCGCATTCGCAAGAACAGGACAGATGGACGGACATCCCGGTAACATGATCCCTCCGGCCTCAGGAATCACCGGCGCAGAGGCAGAAACTAAAAAAAAAACGATTAGGAAAGATTAAAAATACCCTCTCGATCGCATTAATGAGGCCCTGATTCTAACATCCACCACACAGACTCAGTCGTGGCACAAACAACGACCTCCCCATCGGCATCTCGAGACTAATCAGTTCAACGTGCAGTAACTTTATGTCAACTTGTGCATATTATTCATTAACTGACTGTGATGCTGGCTGCTGGATATCCTTGTTGCCCTCAACCAATGTCGGTGCAGTTATATCCTCACGTTATGTCTGTTGGCTGTGTAAATAGGCAACTGTTTGCCAACAAGTTTGCCGTATAAACATTATATAGCGACGATATGTATAAACAAAGTATTTCTGGCTGAAAACACACACACACACAGCCGCCGCGCTCATGCTAGAACGATGCAAACGTCATAGACTGTATTTTTATATGTGCATTTGTGTCTTTGCTCGTTCATGTGTGCGTACACTGTATGTGTGTGTGCATGTGTGTGCTCAGCTCAGCAGTTGGTCGAGTGGAGCCGGAGGTTCAGGTTGGTCATTCATCAGAGCTGTACTCCACCTTCTCCAGCTCCCTCCTGGGAGGTGAAGACAGATGCCTCCACCGTCGCCGCTACATGTAGCGCTCATTAAGCTCCTTCACTGGGGTAAGTCACTGTTTCTCACACATATGCGCGCGCACTACACAAGCACGCGCAACATTGAATTTAGACTTCATCTCAGCCATCAGCCGACGTTTCTAACAAGCAGGTCCTGAGACGGTTGACGCTGCAGCGACATAACGTGGACAGGCAATGAATAAAAAAAAACCTACAGAACTAAAAACTACAGCTGCTGCATAGCTCTAAAGACAAAACTTTATTGCTAGTATCCTTGATTAGATTCACAGTGGGGAAATTGAATCTGAAGGGTAATATTCTCCGGAGGGAAAAGGGACAAAAAACAGCAGCCAGCGAGCTGCGAGGGTGAAAGACAAAACATTAAACCTGTCAAATCCCACAGAAAAATGGATCTCTCTTTGCAACCTTTAAAAGATAAAAGGCCTCAAAAAAGCCCGCAGAGTGGAGCTCTTACGCCAGGAAGCCAGGACGATGAGAGGAATTACACACGAAGAGCTTTAATGTAACACCTTCGAGCTCGGCGTGAAAAAGTTTGCGCCATTAACATCGGAGCCGTTTGATTCGTTCACAGAGGCGCTGCTACATATTTACCCTCACAAACACACCTGCTGGCAGAATTAGCTCAAAACACAAAAGCCACACACTGTAGGATTCAAAGAAAAGCTGACGACAATGCCGAAGCGACCGGCTTATCTGCATATTAATGTTAGCAGCGTGCATTGTGGAAGAGGAGGACAAAAGCTGGCAGCAAGCTGTCTTGTACCACAGATGTCATGTGATAAAAGACGGAGGAGAGGAAAAGTGGCGTTATGATTGGCTGACGTGTGCTTGAGATGGCCAGGACAGGCAGTTAAAAGCTTGAGATAAAACTCCTCCCTCGTCCACCTTTACATCTGCCGTAAAGTGGAGGAGGAGGATGTCAAGTGCTGACTGCACAACATCGCAGCCGTTCTTCATTCATCTCTGCTCATCTTTGCTGCTCAATTAGACAGGACAGTAAAACAGCGGCGCAGCGAGTGGGAGCATCAAAGGTCAAGGAAGCTTCATTCACCAGCAGAAAAAGAAAGAACTAAGGAGGAAAGAGCTCCTGGAGAGGAAATAGTATCGCCAACTCTCTGCCACATGGTTCATACCATCAATATAACCACGTATCGCCCAACCCTATAGCGACTGATAGAAATCAATAAAATGAATAGTATAGGAAAATGCTGATACTGTAGATTACGGATTGGATATGGATGTTTTTCCATGCGAATAACCGATAATTGCCGCCTCGCCCTCGTCGACACCGATAAGATAACCCATAAATTAACCATTTTGTATTTTAAAATCAAGTTCCTGATCCGTAGTTTGTGCACAAACGGATAGAAAGAAGGTTGAAGATGTAGCAACGAGGAAAGATGGGCGATTGCAATCGTGTCGTCTTCCCTCTGAAGCTGTTTAAAATCACAGCAGAGACGACATGTCCAGCCGCCTGGTCTACGTCCAGCATGAGCGCAACAACGCGCTTCTTCTTCTCCTCTGTGCACGTCGGCAGGTCGCAAAACCAACTTAAACTTCTCATACCATCGCCTGCTGTATCTGACGCTGCAGATGCCGTTCTTGGCTCCCATTTAGCTTTAATTTCGCCAACAATCTCGTACAGTCAGTAATAAAACGCTCCCAGTACAATTTGTCAAGCCGATACGGATCGCACGTCCCCACCGTCGACGCAATCATCCTCCCGTTTGTCTCAAAACATCCCTCTCTTTTTATCTTTCACACGCAGCCCCGCAGTCCGTCTTACACATCCATCCATCCGCAGTATTGAAACACACAGCGCCGGGGCACCTTAATCATTAAAACACACACACACACACACACGCGCGCGCGCGCGCGCGCGCACACACACACACACACACACAGCTGTTGAAAAGCCATTTTCTGTGTTCATGAAGAGGGCACGTTGAGATCCCCACTGCAGCTCTTCCCCGACTCTGTAGTCAGCACCAACGGCACGTGGCTTAAACCTACACCCATGTGCGCACTAGGACGGGAGCTAAGACACACACACACACACACACACACCCTTGGACATACCTTTACATATACCCTTGCATTGATACAGCTCTGCACATGCCTGCACAGATGACCTGCACACAAACACACACACACACACACAAAGAGGTACCACGTAAAGAAACTCACTTACACACTGTCATACACAGCAGGCAAGCTGAATGCATCTAAAAATAGCCCCCCCTCCCCGATTGGCACCCCCACTGTCATCATTATTCCTTTCATCGTCCTTATCAGCAGTGTGGGGCTCATTCAGTTGGTGGACAGTCAAGCCGCTTTCATGGAGCTTTCCTCGCCTCCCCACCGACACCGACACCACCATACCCTCCTCATACCCTCTTTTCAATTCCTGTCCTCCATTTCTCCTCTCTGATGTTTCCAACTCACGTCCCTACATCCCTTCTCCCTCCTCTTCTTCTTTCTTTCCCTCTCTCTCTCTCTGCCTGCTTATTGGGAACACATGAGTGACACCCACCGCGGCATGGAGAGGAAGAGATGAAGGAGGAGAGGAGGGCACATCCCGGAGGAGAAAGGCTCTATCTCGGCAGAATATAGGCCGACCGATACAGAGGAGGTAATGACATGAACCATAACAACAGATCAAACAAGGCCGACGAAAAGAAAGATGGTTGCAAACAAAGTGGAGGGACGAGCTGGTGAGGCAGCGCAGAGACAAGCGGTGAGGCGAACCTGTTAAAGGTGAGCCGGAGGAGAACCTCCAGAGAGCTCGTCTTCAACGCGCTGAAGTTGAAGTCACTGCAGTGGATATTAATCACAGTTAGCCACCAGAGCTAACGGGGCTCCTACTGCCTCTGTAAGTAAATGCGATTAACAGCAACACATGAGAAGCGCTACGGCTGCAAGATCTATTTATGCTGCTGTTGATTCATCTGCTGATTACGGGATCAATTCATCGAAGTCAAAACTGCAAATCATACTGTCCAAGAGCCCGAGGTGAACGTTTGCAGTTTAAAAATCAAAGACATTCTGTTGGTCTGTGTTTATACACTGCAGCGCTTTTCTAGTCTTAGCAACGACTCAAAGTGGTTTAAAACGCCCGCGTGGAGGAGACAACCCGCCCGACATGTCGACGACACGGCACGGGAATCGAACAACCAACCCTCTGATCGGCGGCCTGCCGCTCTGCCTCCTGAGCAGCAGCCTAAGTCGCAAACCCTCATGATTGAGAAGGTGAAATCAGGGAATGTTTGATCACCGTCGCTTAACAAATGACTTAAACAACTCGATTAATAAAACAGCTGCTGATTAATTTCCTTTCAACTGGCTAATGGACGGACTGACTAACCTCTGCTTCGGCTCTAAACTTGGGAGTGAAGCACTGAGGTCATACTCAGATCAGATCTCCACCAGAGCAGCGGGTTTTTTTGGCTCGAAGCTCAAGAAGCAACAGCTCCTTCAGAGAGTCTTTCTCAAGCTGCTCGTCAGCAGAGTATTTATCCTCCCCTGCCGGGGCAGCGTAGAGGCGGCAGGGTATTAACGGAGGCAGCGAGCAACTCAGAGCAATTTGATGGACTTGTGCACGTGTCTTTTTCTGGCAGTATCTGTTTCACCCTGACGCTGAAAATGCCAGATGTTCTCATTATATAGAAACTATAGTTTGTCGAACACGTGTTCAGGATTATTCACATGCATAAACATACATGGAAGGGAGATAAAGAAACACAAAGTGACTTTGTACTATCCAGACATGATGCATGGCGCTGGGCCGAGATGTGAATGAGCTCTATGAGTAGGTTAATAAACCTCGCGTTGAAAAATGATCTGACAAAAAAACTAATTGGCTCTTCTGGAGAAGTTTACTTCCGCATAAATGAGGAGCATCCATTTTGTGCTGTCAGAAGGTGTGAGTGGATGAAAGGTTCAGTTCACGAATGCCCGTCTCGCGTCTGTTCCTTCGGTTTTCAAACACCTTGTCCACGCGCCTGGAGGAACATGTCCTCAGGACGGCGGCCTCGAGGGGAGGATACGCCGGCTACGTTCAAGCTGGACTTAAAAACAAACGTTTTTAATGCCTCCAACGAGCCTCTGAGATCCCCGTTTGTATCTCTTGTGATATAAACCTGACGGGGAGTCGGGGGGCGGAAAACCTTGCAAACTCCAAACCCCCCATTGTCGCTCGACGTCTAAATTAACTTTCCTCTCCGAGCGAGAGAAGGCGCACACAATGCAAACTCCCCGCCGCTGCACACCTGTGGCCTGAGAAAAACACACTTCTCTTCCCACAAAGCATGTGCTCGCCTTACAAATGAGACACATACCAACCGCAGAGGCATCCCTGACCCTCAAGCGAAGCCCTCTGAAACAGGAAGAGAGCACTCGAGTCGGGATTTGATGGGGGGAGGAGAGTGGCTCAAGGGGGTTGTCAAAGCCGAGAACACATAAAGAAGCACACATGGAGAGGCTGGGGTCAGTCCGGGGGCTAAGAAAGAGAGAAAAGCGGGAGAGAGTAAAGAAATGCGAGCGTCCCGAAATCTGGAGAGGCGGGATAGGAACAGAGAAAAGATGCACAAAAGGACGAGAGGAGGGAGCGGAAAGGTTTGGATGCGATGAGAGCGGACATTGTAACTGAAGCCGTGCAGAGCAAGAGGGGTCAAGAGGGAGAGAAAAAGCAGAAAGTGAAAAGGTGACGCGCTGTTGGCCCGACGAAAGGAACATATTTGTGCTGGGACGCGCGGTGTGTGGGAAAGGACTGTGGAAAGATCGGGAATAAATTATCACCATTGAGACCTGGGACGTGGAGGACGAATATGTTGGATCAAAGCAAGAAGATAAATCAACAATTTGTTCTGTAATTTGAAGAGAGGGAGGACGTGGCACGCGGGACAACTGAGAGGAAAAACACACACCGCTTATGCGCAAAGGAGGAGTGCGAATTGGACGTATGAAGTAATATGAAGGTTTGCGATCCTGTTGTATGATAAAGGACCAAAAAAAAAATAAAAAATGTTTACGGCACTATCCTTCCCCCGAAAGGACGAGGGGACACACGACAGCTTCGAGAGTGCTGAATGTATATAACCGCCTGGCAGAACGGCCGTATCAGCAGGGAGAAAAACAAAGTCTATAACCAGAAGCAATGCCCCCAAAATAGGTCCAACCTTAGACAGCACATCGGCTTCCATTTTGAATAAATGGAGCATGAAAGAGGGATGAACAGCCAAAGAATTGCCAAGCTAGGTACCCAAACCACCTTATGCCCTCCTCAATCTGCCACACACACACACACACAGCGTCACCCCCTCCTCTCTCTCTTTGTGGTTTTTTCTTTCTCGTATTCGAACGGCCGCTCTGTCCACGTGTTATTAATCTCTGTCAGGCTCGTCCTTCTGCCGGGACATGTGTTCCCACGCCGGCACTTTCCGGCTCTGACAAAAGGTGATATTTTGTCTTTCAACAGCCCCAAAAGATTCCCGTCACCCACCCTCAACCTCACCGCCAGCAACACTGAACCTCGTCTTGTATTATCCTAAAACAATGCCAAATTCCAGCGAACGTAACAGCGTCGTGCTCGCAAAACATGTGGGTTTCCTCCGTGTGGAGGTGTGAGCGGAGAAGCACACGAAACGCTGAGCTGCATCCAGAGACGTGACCTTGTGTGGTAACTCGAGCTCCGTTCGTAGCTTTTTCATTCCCCTCCGTTCGAGTTGAATGGTAATTATTTTGTGGGAGGACGACTCTCTTTTGCAATTTGATACCGTTTGGATGTGACACAGCAGCACATTTATCCATCGATTGTTCTATTCCCGAGGAATTTGAATAATGGAAATGAAGAGAATGAAAATGAGGTGAAAAGGTGATTTGAGCCTCTGGATCTTCGGCGAGAAGGCGAACCGGAACCGGCATAATCTTTTTTCGTTTCGCAGCCGATCTCACACACGGCGTGACCTTGAACACACGTAAACAAAAGCCGTCTTCCTCAAAAGTATTCGGCCGTGTTTTTCGCTGGCTGCGGTCCAACAACAGCCTGCCCATAAAGAGCCATGCTGGAGTAGTATTACAGCACATGTAGTGAAATTTGACACCGTTCTCACATAACCGTCATGTAGGAATGTTTCAGTGCGCGTGTGGTTTTGTAGTATGAGAAAATATTGATATTAAAAATAGAGTTCCTGCAACATGCTACTCAAGAAAGCCGGCCTGCAGAACCTCCGCCTCCTCTTCTGCGTTTTGAAAACTTACATAAGCCGACGCCGAGGATGTGCAGCGGTAACGTCGACGCGGCACCGTAGGAGTGAACTCTCGCTCTCTTTTGATAAACTGCGGCGAAATGCGGGTCGTGCCGTTCGCGGGGCCACATATTAGCGCAAATCACCGTAAATAAAAAGCCAAAGAAATCCAATTTATGCAGAATATCAATACGGCAGTCGGCTGGGTCACGAGAATGAATCACTTCTGCAGGTCGTAAAGGCCTGTGTGCGTCTTGAGAGGCTGGAGGACGGAGTTCACCTCTCCTGCCATTAAATCATTCATGACCCCGCAGTGCTTTGGACCACACAGTACCAGACCTGCCTCCACCAATCTGTGTCTCCACTCTGGCGGCACACGCACCGCTGGACTCACCATTTTAAAGCCCTGCACTAAAAATCGGAGTCCGCAGACGGCAATTACAAGTGTTCACCCGAGCAGGAACGCACACGCTCAGGAAAACACTCAGTGTTTATGTGCGTCCCTCCCGGCTCCACACGCCCGTATCCTCTGCAACCCTCAGCGGCTTCTGCATCAATCTATAAAATATGTCTAAATCTTCTCCTCGCTCCGCCGGTCTCTTTCTTTGCGAGCACTCCCGCAACATTGATCAGCCTCGTGTCCATATTCATGAGCTCTGCAGAGGGTCTGCCAGAGCACGGTGGACACCAATCCTTGGTCGAGGGGGGGGGTTCCCCGAGACATCGTCCACCCTCTTCTGTCAGGTCCTCATCTCGTGACCAGAACGTGCCTCCAAATCTGAATCTCACACGGGAGACTTTTCCTTTCACTGTAACTTTTACTTTAAGGGTGAATCTCTTGCAGCATTTCCTCCTAACTTCTGTTTTCAAGTCACCACCACTTGTCCTTTCGGATTCTCAGCAACTTCTTCCAGTCCATCTCACCCACAATCATCTCTGTGAAAATTTAAGCAGGCCAAAGATACTCTGCTACTACTACGCTTCACAG
>OMLP01009452.1:23949-36841 GCA_900302685.1 Spondyliosoma cantharus | reverse complement strand
CGAGCAGAGCCGGGGCGGCGGCGAGCAGCACGTTGAGGCCGATAACAGGCCACCACTTGTCTGCTGGGACTCGGTACGTGAAGGGAGTGCGGGAGTGCAGAGATGCTCCGATGTGGCACCACTGGGTCTGAGAGAAGAGAAGAGAAGAGCAGGAGCAGGTCAACTTTATGCTGCTTTTTCAAGAGATATTAATAACGGCAAAAGACGCGGTTAGAAAGTTACCTGAGCCATGGCCGCAGCAAAGAAGATGGTCCAGTCCAACATCCAGCTGCATCCAGGTGTTCTCAGACCGTAGATGAAGACCGTCAGCAGGGGAACAGCGTAGAACAAATACGCCAGCATCTGCACGACAAGATCACTTATCATTTGGCTCCAGAAGACACGGTATATGTGGTTCAGTCCACTCCGCATTTTTCTCCAGACTCACCATGACCCTTGGAAAGCCCACCGGGTCTTTGAGGTAGGGCTCGTACTGGTAGACGTAGGTGAAACAGGCGTCTAGAGGACAGTCCAGCACCACCTGGAGCAGAGCGGGAGTGAGTTATAGCGTCCGCGCTGCAACGTGCGACCTCATGTCTCAAGTGAGCGGAGATGCTGAACAGACACAAAAGACTTCATGTAGCTTTACTCACGAGGCCTCTGAACACGGAGAAGGCCCCCGCCGCGAGCAACAGGAGCGACAGGACGAGGTCGACGGGTCGAGTCAGCAGACTTTTCTTCTGCTCCGCTGAAATCTGAAAACAAGACATGTAAACTACACTCGATCACTTCTGTAATTAATGCACGTTATGCAGTTTGAGGCATATTTGAGCTTCCATGTGTTCGTTTTGTTTTTATTTATGGCATTTCAATGTCCAGAAAAGTTTTGCTGCTGAAGTAATTCTGTTGAATTAAATGTTCGCGTCATCTTTCATAATAAAGCTTCATGTTTAGCAGCTCAAAAAAATGGC
This sequence comes from Spondyliosoma cantharus, assembly GCA_900302685.1. Classification (NCBI taxonomy): domain Eukaryota; kingdom Metazoa; phylum Chordata; class Actinopteri; order Spariformes; family Sparidae; genus Spondyliosoma; species Spondyliosoma cantharus. The sequence continues at coordinate 35,891 of OMLP01009452.1, read as the reverse complement.
TGCCATATTTGATAATGTGATAAATATTGTCAAATACAGGCCAATATCTCCATGAGCCCCAAAAATCTTTATTCATACAAATAAATTAACACAGATTACCGTAGTTGATTCTCTCTTTCAAAAAGCCAAAATGTGGTTTCTTTTTTCACACTTCATTAAAAGGTTTACTGTGTAACTTTTTTTTTGTGTTACAGAGAAAGTGACAGAGCTGGACTCTATCCATCTGGAAGTCTGACAGTGGCGTTGCTAAAAACGGTTACGTCGTGTACCTTTAATCTTTATGGATCAATACTGCTCAGTTTCACCTCTTACGACCTCTAACACTGCGTTCACACCCAGAGCAGCAAAAACTTTTAGTCCCGGTAACTGAGAAGTTTGTTCCTTCAGCTTGCCGTTTGCATTTCCACCACAGTCTAAAGTCCCGTAAACGATTAGGTATGTCGTATTTTTTCATTGTGTAATTCCATGTTGATGGGTCCAAACGCAATGAGTAAAAAAATAAACCGGTTCGTGACTGCAGATCTTTAAAAATGGCGGCTGAAATAAGATGCTGCGAGTATTCGGCCGACCAGAAATGTTCTGTTCTGCTCCCCAAACCGGCGACTTTTTCAGGGGGTGGTAAGATATTGTTCCTGGAACTTAATTAAAACCCTGGTCCTTAGGAAGCAGTTAACAGGTAAAGAGTTAGACACTAGTACTCGAGATATACAACGTCTTAACCGACCTCGTCTGCGGTCACGATGGGCATCTCTCTGGGTCGGCTGAAGAGCAGAGACGCCGCCCAGAAAGGAGCCAAAAAGAAAGGGACGTTCCTCCAAAAGGCTGGTCGGATGTTAGACCCGTATTTACCTGCAGGAAACAAGAACATCATTCGTAGGAAAAAAAAAAAAAAAAAAAAGAAGCCACAAACAACACGGATAATGATGTGATGGATCAGTGCTTTCATGCAAGTGGCACTCACCGACAACCACTCCCGGGATGAGGACAATCTGATGGGCCATCGAGGAGCCCGCCCACAGCAGCGCCAGGCCGCGGTACGACTTCCTGCGTGGACGGAAAATCAACAGGTTTCATTACAAGGACTCTCCCGAACACCCAGCGGACGACGGGGTTTGCGACGAGCTTACCCTTTGAACATGCGGCGGATGATGATGAGGAAGAGGAGGTAGTGAAGGACGCCCTCCCAGTAAGACATCATCACAGCGTAGGCCGTGCTCATGTGAGGCTCGCCCTGAAGAGACGCCGACAGCGCACGGTGAATTTTAAAACGTCGAGAGGGGAAAGGTTTAGCTCAGTGTGCAACTCCGCTTACCTTCTTCACGTAGAAGCCCATGAAGCCAGAGACGAACCCGTCCTGCTCCAAAGCGTTCGTCAGACCCACCAGGCAGGTGAAAGAGAACTCGGCAAACGCTGGAGAGACGCAGAGGCAGCGATGGTGAAATAAACAAGACTCCACCTGCAGTCGGACTGATCGGCGTTAAAGTGCGTGACGTACCGTAGAACAAGGGGTCCACTTTCTTCTGGTTTCGCACAATGAGGAGGGTGAGAAGGAGAATAGATCCCAGGACCACCATTCCCACGCCCAGGATAGGAAGAGGTCTGAGTGAGGAGGAACAGTGACGGTGATGAGTTCATCTGTGCCATCTTTTAACTAACACATCATGTCATTTCCTCTTGTGCGGGCGTGGAAGACGAAACTTATATCTTAAATTAAACATTTATCTTTTTTTTTTTAATTTGATGAACACATTTCCTATGAGGAGACGAGTCTGGTCCGCGTGGCAGAAGGATCAGAACAGACACGATAAGAACGGAAACATTTATTATTAAATGTTACTTTGTCCTACACTTGCATGAGTGTCACTGAAAACTATATTGACAGTTTCAAACTTCTTTTTCACTTCAAATGTTGAAATAAAAATGTTTTGAACAAAAGGTCTAATTAAACATTCACTGGTTCCAGCTCCTCATTTTGGGAGGATTTGCTGCTTTTATGTGTCCTTTTCATAATAAACTGAGCATTTGCAGGGTCTGAAGCCATTTGAAGATGTGACCCTGTGCTTTAGAAAACTACGAGGGATGATAATTAAATAATTATGCTGACGAACAAAGAGGAGGAAAGGTGCAGGAACCTCTCCTCCTTTAATTCCTCGACATAATAATCAGCAGATTGACTGATAATGAAAATAATCATCAGTCGCAGCCCTAATTTGAACTAATCTTTGATTAATACTTTAATCAGAAGAAAAAAAAGTGAGAAATGAAGGTTTTCAGGTTGCGCGTGACCCTCGAAACCATTTCATTCCATCCAATCCACCTGTTCCTGCAATTTCTTATAACAGAATTTACCTCGACACTCTTTATTTGGACTCAAACGTGTCCAATCCTACGATAGAAGACCTCCAATTCTTCAGACATCAAACTCAAAGACCTTTATCTTTCAGGTACGAGAAGGCCGAGGTTCTCAGCAATCAATCAAACCGACATCATCTCATGAAGTAAAGAAAATCCAAACATTACTTTTCACTGATCTTGGGGGCCAACAGGGAGGCATTTGAGTGAAGTACTTGAATTGTTAAAAGCCTTACACTCAGGATAATTAATCACTTAACTTTTAAGAGATTACGCTTCCCCCGAATTCACTTAGTTTTACCCTCAAGGCTTAAGTGAATCTTGTTTTCCCGTGCAGGCTTTGAGAATCTCCACAGCTCGTGGTAGAAACGAGGTTACCCCGGGATGAAACACACCCTGGGCTAAAGCCTCCCTTCCCCTCCAGGCCGCCTCGTAAGCCTATTAACATCATCGGCTTTGCGCGGAGAGATACCTCCCTCGCTCGCGGGCCAAGATGAGAGCGTGAAGTTATCAAACTTACTCCTGGAGAGCAGAGATGTTGTTGATGGCGTACAGAACTCCAGGAGCCAGCAGAGAGAGGAGGCACACGGACACTTCCACCGGCGGCCTCATGGTTGAACAAAAAACGTTCGCGTTTGTTTGACCTCCTTTTCTCTCTCAGAAAAACAAAAAAACAAACAAACAAACAAAACGTCCAGATAGAAATGTGTCCCTGCTAAACACGCTCGGGTGTGAAGCGGTGCATGTTAGACGCGCAGTGTCCTCTCCACCGGCACACAAGCAGGGAGGCAGATCATTAAGGAGTGTCACCTGTTGCCTTTTGATCCGTGACAGCGATATGTTGCTGCAATGTGTGTGTGTGTGTGTGCAGTGTGTGGGTCTCAAAGTTCAACTCAGAAAACGGGTGAAATTTTAAAGGTAGAGATGCCAAGTTCAGATAACGGGCTGCCGAGTCGCGCGTAAATGCGTAAAATGCGCATTTACGCGCAATTTTTGGGAACATTGTGTGCGAGTTGGTGAAGTTGAACCCGTTTGATTTGAATTAACGACCCTATCTTCATTCACCGATCTGTGCGTGTGCCCGCACAGACTGCCCCCTGGTGGAGGGAGGGCTCTCCTGTTCTCTGTCGTTTATGTCTTTTATCCAACTCCACTGGATCCATTTCATCCAGTTTGCGGATTAAAGGCGCGTGACATGAATCTGTAACGACAGAAAAAAAAATAAAAAAATCATCTAAAAAAAACCCCTCATGCTGTGACGCGCTGTCTCGGCTCCTCGTGGCCCTCGGGGGGTTCGATTAAAGGAGCCATCTGTCATGTTTGGTGTAAGATTAAGAAACTCCTCCGTCTGATGTCTCCGGTCTTGATTAGATTCTGGATTACATCTGAGACGGAACACGAAGTTCAGAACACAGATTATGTTGTTTTTAAAGTCACATTTCTTGAACCGTCTCTCAACAGCAGGCCCGCCTCCAACCGCTCTTTTTTTTTACCCCCCCTCCTGCTTTTTATTCTATAGACTGCACGTATGCGTTACATAACAGCCTCTTATGGATGAACAACACCTCTAAAGCGGGCCCTGCATCTAAAGCAACTTTATCTCCCGTTACAAAGCGGCTGAAGAGGATTAATGCTGCTGTTGCCTCAGGAACTTAGTGACCAGTGGAGAGAGAGAGTAGTCCGGGGTGGGGAGTCCGTGGAGAGAGTATAAACAGACAGATCCAATCAGACGACTCTTCGCCCACACAGCAGACGCACGTTTTTTTTTTTTGCGGTGACACACATCTTTTGGAACAGTTCACGCAGCCTTGCCACCATGATGCACCCTTTGATCATCGGCATTATGACCGTCAACACGTCTCTGACCGTCATCTACTGGACCTTCATCCTGGGTGATGCCTACTACAAGTGGCTGGCGGAGCCAGAGGATAAACCCAAGAAGATAGTCACACCGGCCTGAGGGGAGGCACAGTCGACATGGACTGACTTTTGCTTAGGACTTAGTCTGCAGCCCCGCTTATAGTGCTTTTCTGTGAGAGATTGTGTAACTGAGCTGCTTTCTGTTTCACCTGGAGAAAACTTGGGAAAACCCCCTTTTCGTTAACCTCTAAATCTTACTGAGCTGTTTGGATCCTGCAAGTGAATGAGAAAGGAGTCATTCATACTGACACAGGTAATGTCCGGGATTTATCTCAAACTTTAGCACAGGAGTGCACGCAGTGACCACTTTGTGAGGTACACATGTAGCCAGCACGATAATGCAGCTGCAACTAATGATTTTTGGCCATCTCTGAGGTATATTTTGTCGATTAGTCGTCGCAAAATGTCCCAAAATTGTGAAAAAAACGCTCATCAAAATCCACCAGATCCACCAAAGTGACGTCTTCAAATTGCTTCTTTTGTCCAAAAAACAGTCCAAAACCCAACGATGTGTTATTTAGTGTCATAAATGACCGAGACAAGCTGCAAATTCTTACATTTAAGAAGATACGTTTGCCTTTTTTGCTTGAAAAATGAATGAAAGGATGAGAAGCTCTACAACCACGCTGCCATTTCTACCTTTATGAAGTTTATAATGTTTGTTTTTTTGTTGACATCATATCCATTTTGAGGTGCTGGGTTTTGTTTTTTTTTGTACTGGACTACACTTTACTGAAAGCTGTTTCTAGCTTTTTGGCCTCTATTGACATACATAAATGGAGCAGACTACAATAAAACAACTCTGACATCACCTCTAAAACGGATTTTATTGAACTCCTTACCGACCAGTATCAGAAACACCTGTATAGGTATCTTAAAAGTTTGAGTCCATGGCCAGATAAGCTGTTTGAATTGGATTGTGTCAGATTGGACGCAAAGAAAGTGGCACACTGAGTGCACATTGGATCAAACTTGTTGTTATCTGTGATTTTGTGGTGCTCAGTGTGAACCGGCCGTTAAATCCTCAGGTGCAGGTGAAAGCTAAATGAACCCCGGCCTCTGTTTTGCCGACTGCTGACTTAGGTAAAAAGGTGTAGCTGGTGGCGGTGTCGATCAAATCCTGTCAAGGATTACCACAGAACACCTTGACGCTGACACGCGCAGCCTTACTCTCGTGACAGCCTCGCCCTGAGAGAGACCTCGCGCTCATTTCTTTTCCAGCTGCTGCAGACTCGGGTTTTCATTCATCCTCTAATACATTTTTAGATCTCCTCTTTTCTGCACAACATGCCTCATCATACCCTGTACTTCGGGATGCACCCGGTCTCGTGGTTCATTCTTCTGGCGAATGTCGCCGTCACCATCTTCGAGTGGCAGTTTCTCGTTTCTCAATTTTGGAAACTTTCAAAGACGACTAAAGAGGAGTCCAAAACTGCGGAGAAGGCCTGATGCTCCACCAGGAAGATTTGGAAGGATAGAGTTTATTTTTTTTAATTTTTGGATCACTGTTTAGCTGCACACATGTAGAGAGAAGTCACTGCCGGTGGGGCTTTTTTGTTGTTGTTGTTGTTGTTGTTGTTGCTTTGTTTCGTTCCTTTAAGTTTGGCAGTAATTCTTCTGTTTGCATGACGCTTGTGTGTTTGTGGTTTGTTTCCAGAGCCGTCTGTGTGTAATGACAGTACAATTTGGAAACCCTTTCATTCACAAGTCACAGAAAAGACTTGAGGAGCCGCTTCGAGCCTCGACCACAAGGTAAGGAGTCGTTCTTATCCCCTTGAAACTTCGCACTTCCTCATTCCGTCGACGTGCTTGTTGTTCCTTTTTCTCACCACTTAAACCAGAAATGCAGCTGATGTGTTGTTCTTTATCAATTTCGCAGCAGTCTTTCATACGTTGAATTTGATGATGTACAGTCTTTCTCCCCCCCCCCCAAGGGAAAATTCATTGGTCACAAATCTCACATTGCGTTATGAAATATCACCATCTGCTCCATTATGAAGCGAATGAGCCGTGAAAATAAAGTGTCATATCAGTGAATTATGTGACGGGGTATTTATAGAACATAAGAAGTGGACCCGCTGTGCTTAAGGATGAATTTAAAGCGTGGAAAAATCTGTAAATCAATGCCAGTTTAAACCCAGGAGAAAGTGGCTCTGCTGTAATATATGTATCATATATATATATATATGCAACGTAGTCATGGAGGACCATAAGCCTCTTTGGCGTATTACTGTCCACCTCTCCTCACTCATATCTCTAATCCCTGCAGATGGAAAGCTGATATTGCTCTGTAACAGACTCAATCCTATTAACTCTGTCTGTCCTATATCCACCTCTCCACCGTCTCACACTCCTCGCTCCCCTGGATATCTTGACCGAGGACCCCCCCCCCTCTCTCTCTCTCTCTCTCCGAACGACTAGAAGGAGGAATGCTGGGATTTAAGTCTAGACGAAAGATTAGGAGAACTGGCACACTTATGCCATCGCATTTTCTTCTTGTCTGGTGATCTACATTTTGTCGAAGCACCGCTCTGTGACAGAGAGCTGCCGCTCATCTGTGAACCATCTTGACATTTCCACCTGTCATCCATCCTGACATTCTTCCCCAAAAATATATATATATAAAAAAAAAATGTTGGAAGCCTTCTAATGCTCTGTCACTCTCTCCCCCTCGTCTCGCCCCCGTCTCTCTAAAAATGTCACAGCGCCCCCGAAGGAGCTTGGATCAGCAACGAGACAATAAAGACACTTTCTTTAAACAGACTATAAAAGACAGTATCCACCATGAACCAACAGCCAGTTGTGTCCCTGAACGCCTCAGGAGGCCTCCTGAACCTCACACAGACGGTGTTTGAGCAGCGACAGCTCCTCCAGCTGTCCAAAGGGAAAGAGGAGGAGGCATATTTTGTGGACTACATTCCCCCAGCGAGAGACGCTATAGCTCTGCCGCCGAACGTAGTCTACGTCCTTATCGGGGTGGTGTTGGTCATAGTGGCCACTTATGCCATAGTTGGATATCTGATTAAAGATCTGATGCATGACCTGGCAGGTAACCCCCAACCCCAGTGGACGGTGGCCTCTCCTTCCCATCACTCTTTCCACTCCGGTGTCCTCTTTTTCATCAGTGTTTCGTCTCTCCCTTTTCTCCCTTGTGGGTGATCATGTTGCGTGATGACCGACCCAGCTGTTTCCTTGCTACACCATTAAGGTGACCGCAGAAAAACTGATTACATTTAGAGCGAATGATTGTTGCTAAGGTATCACCTTAAACCTTAAAGGGGCATTCTGGTGTTTTTTTTTCTGCCACACATTTCAGGAATTGGAAGACCAAGACATCCAGAACCTTTAGTCCCAAACGCACCACGACCTGCACGATAGGCGTGTTTCCGTCCAGTATCGCTTGAGATGAAAACACCTTTTCAGAACGATTTCTGATGTCGCGCAGATTTTACTCGCACGACTGTTCGGCTGTTTCAGCTTCAAGAGCGGACGAAGAAGAATCTGTTTCTGCTGTCGGCGTCTTCCCAGATTCCTCCCTTTCTTCCCGGTGGCGCACTCAGGATGTTTGAGGGGGAAGTCGTAGAGGGCTCTTTTACTGCGTTATTTCCAAATGTGGGGGAATCAGGAGGGACGATTGCCTCCTATTCTTTATGTAGCCTAATTTATTCACTCAAAACCGGTTAATAGAAATAAAAAATCTCTATTTCGTCCTCGGCTAGTATCATCTTTCCTTTTTAAAACTTTAAAGACTTCCCTCCAAAGCCACAGAAGACAGTTTTCAGTCCTCCCCAATAACCTATAAACTGAGATTCATGTGTAAAATCAGTGGAATGCCCCTTTAAAACACACAGAAGCCAGCTTTTTTTTTAACTCCATTTAATTCTCACATTGTTCTATTTCTTCTCCTCACAGACTGGATTCTTGGCCCCAAACAGCAGGAGGATGATTTAGAGGAGGGGCGAGCAGAAATAGAAGAGGAGCGACGACTGAGCGTTTCCAGTAAGCTGACGACGGAGAAAGACCGGCTGAGGATGGAGAATGAAAAGGACGGGCCGCTGCCGGGTTCTCGCCGTCCGTCCTCCCCGGCTCCCCTGAGAAGCTCCATCGCCTCGTCCCTCCTCAGGGACAAACGGATGTCTGTGCATAGCGTGACCTTCGCCTGCCCCATGACCCCTTACGTCACCTCCCTTTGAGTTCTGTCATGTCAGCGATCGCCGTTGTCCTGTTTGCCGTAGAGATTCAACGCATTTCTGTTTTATATAAATAAAAACACGTGTAGTTTGTATTCATTCTGCTGGTGACAATTGCTTCCTTTGATTACTTATTAAAAAATGTGTGTGAACCAGGTCCATATTTGTCAGTCATTGGAAATACTCACTGCTGATTTTCTCACTGCTAAGAAATGTAAACTCTGTACCTCAATAGACGATGACGCGAGCTGTGAAGAAAGACCTTTCGTACGTCAGTTGCTGTTTTGTCACACATGTTGCTGAATGATCCGTTTTTTTCTTGTTCTGGTTGTTGGACTAAGCTTCTCTCCAGTAAACGACTGAATGATACACGAGTGTTGTTATGTCTTGTCCGTGTGCCTTAATCCATCTTACATTCCTCTAATACCTGGTTGAGTCAGGGGCGCTGACCTTATTTGTGAAGGCCGAGGATTAGATTACCGTTAGATTACTGTACATTAGCCATATTAAACACTGACCCATAAAGATGAAGGCACAAGATAGATAGATAGATAGATAGATAGATAGATAGATAGATAGATAGATACATAGATACATAGATAGATACATAGTTATGGGTGCATGATCTTCCCATATGCATCTCCCCACCTCATTAGGAAACTGTGCCGGCAGCATCGTTCCTCTGACCTTGAGTAACCTCGAGCTGCTGCAGCTAATCTAGTTTCCATCTGCGTAGCTCCACAAGCAGCCACACAGGGAGTCGGTAAGGGGGAAGCAAAATGAAGACTTTGTCGGGGTAGTTGTAATCTCAGCTGAAGTGCTCCTCGGTCGGTGTAGTGTTTATCCGGGGCCGTGACGAGTGAAGTGAATTTGGAGGATCCTTGCCTGCTTTCCTGGAAATTTTTTTTTTTTGCTGTTGTTCACCCTCTGGTGGTTGCTAAACTTTTTTGGTTATTTTATGTTAGAAACGCTGCAGAAACACTTTCCAAAGTCTACAGCTTTGTGTGGGCTCGCGGGGGAAAGATGTGTAGGGTGTAGCCTGCATCATCCGAGACAGCGGTGACACTGAGGTATTAAGCGGATCCCCAGGGTGACAGCACTTTCAAAGGCTCCGCAGACGGCAATGGATGCAACGACGGAGGGCTTAAACGTTCGCTACAGGGAAGAAGACGGGATGGTGTTCTTCGAGAGCTACAAACCCCCCTCTCGGGACGCCATCCACCTGCCCACCTACATCCTCTACCTGATCATGGCCTTGTTTATCTTGTTTGGTGTTCTTTATGCCATCATTGGCCACCTCATCAAAGACCTCTGCCATGACTTCACAGGTTGGTGACCTCACTGTAAGCCAGGAGATGCTGCAAGTGCTTGTTTCACACTCTTTCTGTTTTTCTTCCCAGACTGGCTGTTTGGGGAGCAGCCCGAGGAGGTGGTGGTGAACTACTGCGAGGCCAAGGATAAGTTCATGGTAGACTGGTGCCCAGAAACATCCCCGGAGCTGGAGGCGTTGGCCCGGGCCGAGGAGAACAAGGTGCTCGACAGGGACTTCATGAAAGCCCCCGCCATCTGGATCATCTCTACAGAGCCTGAGGTCACCAGGTCGGGACCCCGCGTGGTGTTCGGAAAGAGGAACTGACGTCTGGATGTTTAGCGTGACTGCACGCGTACTGAAGGTGAAGTGAGCGGTTGTAATGAAGCTTTGCTGCGAGAGGCTGAAGTCACGGAGGGAATCTCTTGCTGTAAGTAGACGGCGGTCTCATGAGGACATCTAGTGTCTGCTGAGGTTACTGCAGCGGTGCCACGGGAATAAAGTGGAAGCACGTCACGCAGAAATGTGTCAGCAGGAGTTTGTTGGTAACCAGAAACAGTGAAAAACCAATGATATGCCTTAAGTCATCTCTGATGCAGATTAGTTAAAAAAGCTTAAAGTAGGGTTGCTTTTTCCTGTAAATGACTGACAAGTATTTCTGTCATCTGTGTAGAACATTTATAAAAGTCAAGTGTATCAAGAGTAGATGTCGAAGCTGCAGGAAAGCGTCGTTTTAATAAAAACAATGTGGAAAAATGTCCTCAGTTCATTTGTTCAATATTTACTTCCATTCTGAAAAAGCTCTATTTCAGTCAGGTACACATAACCTGAGTTATCAACACAGGCCAGGAGACACTAGAAGAGCTTAGATCGATTCAAAGATCATATTTTAAATTGTTTTTTAAGGGGATGATTATATTCTGGATGCACAAAATCAACGGAGGAGGAACCAGTTGTGGACACTGAGGTGGATCACCAGTAACCAGAAACCAGCGATGCACTGAAGACAAAACAGTTTCAAAAACCAGTAAAGATAAAATCAAAATTAAAAAAAATGTAATTTAATGTGACTCAGACGTCTTTAACGACTACACCCCTGTGTCAAAAACAACACGGGGAATTATGGTCTGCAACCAGTGTTTTTGTTTGAAGTCACTGAGGACACACGGCTCTGATTCAAAGAAGCATTTCGTGCCAAGACAAAACACAGGACAGGCCAAAATTCGTGTTCGTATCTGTGCAAAATAGCCTCTATATAATCACTCTGTTCATGTATTTTTGGTTACCTGGAAATGTTTGAAAGGATTTTTTTTTTTTTTAGAATTCTATCCGTGTACTCAGTAGCAGACTTGGGATGTTTGGGGGACAAGGGTGAAGAAAAATAAAAGGGCACCAGCTGGGGCACCAGAGCACTATGGAAGGGCATTTTTATCACCTTCTATCTATCATACGAGCATCCGAGAACGCATTTTTCACTGATTTTTTTCAAACATGGGAGCAGCGGAGGGTCCACCAGTGTCTGCATTTATGTTACGCCCCACAGAAATACCCTCGCCAGACACAATCGAGTCCAGTTGCAATAAAAAGTGTCTAAAGTGAATTAAACAAACCATAAACCAACTAGAAATAACCCAAGTAAATAAAAAAAGCCACACAAAAAAGGGGCTTACCCTGAACAATCACACAATATACTAACATACTCTACTGAGACAAAGAACAAACCTTCACCTTAAAGGGCCAGTACACCAACATAAACATGACGCTGTTCCTCGTTTACGCCTGTGCGAGCAAGAATCTGAACCCACCTACGTGTGTAAGTCACCCTATATCTGTTTTCCGTCTTCTGCAAACTGTCTAATAAAGTGTGTTAGTGAACAGGTCGTGCGTCAGGGTGAGTTTCAGTGCACAAGGTCAGCTGAACAGTGCAGAGTGAGGGGCTGACAGGAGAGGGCGCCATGCTGAACATAACGCACACGAGAGAGGCTGGAAGCTTTTCCGGCTGATGTGGCAGCCTCCAGCAAAAAGAAGCAAGTGTGAAACGTGTGTGTGTGTGTGTGTGTGTGTGTGTGTGTGTTGTCGGGTGTACTTGTAGGTAAAGTTACACATCAGTTATTTTGCTTCTAACATGATTACCAAAGCCTCCCTCTTCCCTCTCCACATTCTCTCGCTGT
>OMLP01009452.1:8229-21363 GCA_900302685.1 Spondyliosoma cantharus | reverse complement strand
TCACGGATCGGTAAAAAAAAAAAAAAAAAAAAAAACCTATTGAGGCCAGTCGCGATGGACATTTTGACTTTGATTGACACGTTTGCACCGGTTATCAGTATACATGCACGCGTGGGTGGAAGAATAATCGCTCCAGAGGTTAATTATCGGTCCAAAATGTGGCACAAAATGGGCTTACATAGCGACACAGGAACACATATTTAAAGGCCCAGTTCGTGCGTATTTTGGAGACACTTTGTGCTGCAGGCCTGGGAGTCACTTACAGGATTGGATGCCTTATATGAGAGCACGACATCACAGCCCTCCTTATGCATTGAATAAAATTAGTGAAGTGTTGGCAGTCGTCCACACACAGTCCAGATCCTCCATGCAGTCTGTCCTATTGTATGTAGGTTACTGCATCACCTCCCACACACACACACACACACACACACACACACACACACTGTTATCCTTGAATAGACCGTCCCACTCCCACAAGAAGCACCGAACAGAAGTGTGATTATCGTGACGCCCACCACCAATAATAATAATGCAGAATGTGAAGTATTTATCCACCTGGTGATCTTGTAAACCTCTGGCATGCACCAACTGTCTATACATTTTCTGAGCGGGCAGCTGTCAGAGGAATTGGAAGAGGAGGAGGGAGGGAGGGAGTGCTAATGCAGCTCTGTTTGAGTTGTAGTGGGCTTGTAAATGCTACTGTTATGTTATAGTGAGGTCACACAGTTTTGTTTTCACGGACCCGTAGCTGTCTTTTACACACGCCGTTGTCCACGTCATGTTTTAAAAGCACAATTTGTCGAAAATGTCCTGAAGATGAATATCTTGCACCCAGAAATGTTAACAAATGGCCGACTGACGAGCCTCAGTTGTAACACTGGCATCGCTTCATTGACGTGGCGTTAGATTTGTGGATGTGACACATGTGGATGATTGTCACCTGGTTGGTCAACAGTATTTTTATTCTCTGACTGATCCCCCTGTAGAGAGGCAAAGTCCCTCCTCTCCACTGGAACGCCATGACTGCAGCGTTCCTGGTTTGAAGTCGTGCAAACGGTCAAAATCTCACAGATTAGCATCACTTGACTGCTTCCTGTTTGATCAGCAACTGAAAAAACAACGGATGTTAAAGATCCAGAGGGACACTGGACCACATTTCATTGTAGAACAACATATCTGATAAATTAGCTTCTGTTAGACAACAGCTAATGTTAGCATTCAAACACCTCCTCGCTAATACCACCGTTTAAATGTGTTACATGGTACAAACGGAAAGGCGCGAATTAATCCGTAAATACCAACGCACATCTTTGACACATTTAAGTGAAACACGCTGGATGTTATCAAGCTTTAATGTCAGCGGGGACGTGGTCAAATGCTAATGTTAGCTGACGTTAGGTTCACCAAATAAGTTGTTTTACCTTGAAATATGACCTTGTGTCCATTTTATCATCATCCGTTGTCTCTTCGGTTGCTGATCAATCAGGAAGCTGTGAATTTATATAGATCAGTCAGATTCACAGAGTTTATATAATGTTATACTTCATATCTCACTATTCCCACCCTGAGCGTGACGTCGGAGAAAAAAGGCGAGAGACAAATCATTTTTGAATTGTGCCCTGAAATACAAATAGTACGTTTTTTGTCAAATGTTTGTTAAAAGCTTATTTTTTCAAATTGAGCGAGTAGCAGATCGCCAGAAAGCGAATCGATTTTAAGAAAGAATACACTCCCAACGATTGTGTATAAGTGACATCACCTTCTCCACAACCCATAAGCACAACCTTGTAGAGCCAGTCTCGTATGTTAGCGAGCTCACAGGACCAACTAACTCTACTTTCACACGCCTGCAGCTGTCAGTATGACCAGATTTGTTGTGATATTCCCCTTTTGTTATCGTACTTTTCCTGTGCTGAGGTGACGGCCATGTTGGTGTTGATGACGTATGTCGAGCAAGACGATGTAGTTCACTGACACAAAACTACCATCTTTAAGACAAACTTTCTTTACTTGCTAAATTGTCTTTAAACGTGTGTTTACCAAAATAAGAGTCTTCGCCTCCCTTTACTAATCCCCCCCACACTGGGTGTCCCCTCTGCTTTTCAACATAAAGTGTCGCCCTTGCACGTGCCTTTAAATCACACGTTTAAATCCTCCGATGTGTTTACTGTAGCATTTGCTTATATCCAGATTAAAGGTGTAATTAGTCAGTTGATAGCCGCAGACGTGCAGGTTGGTAGACAGCAGATAGTCGGGAGCACCGAGAGGCTCAGATGAACTCTGACCCTCAGCGGCTCCTCCCGTCCCACCAAATCTCTCCTCTCCCCTGCTGGGACTCCCTGACGACCCCCTGATTCCCCACAGAGGTGCAAATGAGATCATGCCGTTGTAGTGAAAGGATGGTGGGATAAGTGGCTTTTTTTCGTTTTCTAGAGGAGCCATCTGCCTTTAATGGGCTTATTTTGTATGATATTCTCAGCTTGAGAAATGTCCCGATGGATCTGCTGCCGCTGCTGTAGGTTTCTCTTTTTTGATTTCACATGTTTAATTTATTCTCTCTCTCTCTCTTTGTGCTGTGCGTGTGGTGTGTGTAGTGTGTGTGTGTGTGTGTAGTGTGTGCTACCCCACGCTGACAGTGCTCTTCTCTTTGTTTCTCTGGACAGTGCTGCGGAAGAGGAGACTTCATCCAAGATCACAGGTCACATGACAGGTACGAAGCTCTCATTTGATAAAAGGCTTCCGTAAAAACACAAACCGCTGATGTGTTTTTTGCTAAAGCGTCGTGATTTATTTTTTTTTCTCCTCCTCCTCCTCTTCTTTAGATTTGTGTAGCGATGAAACAGACAACTCTCCTCCTCTTCAGCTTCACACACTCAAGGAGTTTGAACAGGTGAGAGCTTTTGTTTTGAGCTTTGATGTAATCGACACTTCCTCATCCGTCAGCATAACTAATAATTACATAATAATAACATAATTGATTCTCTAATAAGCAATAAAATGCCCAATGAGAATCGCCTCTACAGTGCCACCTTGTGTCTGTGTTACTTCCTGCAAGCGAGCTGATTTGGTTTAGTTTTCGTGCGATCCTCCTCACACTGACATTGAGCGTCCGCGCTCATCACGTCCAAATTCTCTGTTACATACGTTTTAAACGACAGCACAGAAAAAGGGAGAACACCTACAGCTGATGATGATCGTGTGGAAAACACCCTGAACCCTCCTGGTGGTTTCAGTCTGCCTCTGGCTGCTGGATGACCCACTTTAGGATTTCTCATCGCTCTCTCATCTCCTGCACTATTTTTGGCTCTGTCACATTTTTGCAGAATACTATATTCAACATGTCTTTTAATGTTTGGCAGCAGGGTGTTGTAATGAGCAAGGAGAACGTTACTAACCCAAAGTCAGATCCATGTGTGATTATTCATCCTGCTGAGTTTAACTGTAGCGAGGAGCGACTCCCATCAAACCGCAGGATCCTTGAGTCCAATGCACCTCTTACGAAACTTGAAATCAAATTTAACCGTGCAAAGTTTTCAATCATGAATTCCTTGAATACATTTTATTTATTTTTTCCTACTTTTTACAGGACTGATTTTTTAATGCTTGACATTTTATGAAACTATTTAAATTCATCTGAAAACTGTGATTTTAATTGCCTTTTAAGACGGTTATATGCACAATGGTATAAAATTAGAAAACCCTTAAAATTAAATGAGAAGACTGATATCACTCCCATGCCTGTGTGTTAAGGAGGAGCCAGGAAACAGTTAGCCTAGCTTAGCGTAAAGACTTGAAACAGGGGGAGAAAACTAGCCTGTAAATGAAACAGCTAAAAAGTTAACTAGGCACAAAATGGCGTTTCAAATTTCTGTCTTTGTACTAATGAAAGACATGATAATTAGTGAGCTTTAGCATTTTGATTGACTTCATTTACAAGTTTGAACAGTGCCAGGCTAGTTGTTTCCCTCAATTTCTAGTCTTTATGCTACGCTAAGCTAACTGCCTCCCTTCTCTGGATTCATAATTAACTTTCAGACGGTGTTATTGATGTACTAATTACTATAATTATAACAGAATATAAGAAATAAATCATTGCCACATTAGACGCAGAGCAATATTATCTCTGTTCATCTTGCCTGAAAAGCAAAGAAAATCCACAAGTAACTTTATCTATAACCTAAAGTACTCTTAATCAGTGTGATGGCAACACAGCACATAAGTCACCCACTTTATGTGAGTGTGTATTGTCCATTTGTAGCCTTGTGAAAAGGGGCGATGCCATCATTATTGATCCTCTTCATCCCTCCATCTGTAAGTTTTGTCCTGGATCTAGATTATTCTTTAAATTATATACTAAACTGGATCTATACTAGCCTAAACTGTAGTAGTAGTGTCACCTTCATGATCAAAAGTAAAGCCCCAGACCAGGCCACGTCTGTCACATATATTTTCGGGGAGACGTGACTACAGATATAGCTTTTACTATGCAGTTAGGGTCGGGTGCTCCCACTGGGCCACCCGCCCTTGTGTTAACATGTGTTTATGCTCTGTGTTTACATAGAGGTGAGTAGGCCGATGACGTCGCACAGTATTTGATTGATTTGGAGACTTTTCTTTAACACACACCTCTGCTCCTCTCCAGAGCTCAGACACACGCGAGATGAAACGAGAACGAAAAGCACTAAAACTGTCTTTGTGAGGGTCCCTTTCATGTTATTCTGGAGGCGCTGCTGAGCCCTGTTAAAACAGGAGGTGTCACCAACCAGTCACGAAAAGCTGAAGTCACTTTTCCCGAAAGGCAGCGCCCCATTCAAAGCTGGAGCCGCTCTCTCGGCCGTCAGATCTTGGATGTGTCACTTTTACACCGAGATAAACGCGCTCGTACAAACGCCGCGCGCACATATTTACACACATTCGCTCCTGTTTTGTGTGTGTGTGTGTGTGAGTGGAGTTTTAAAAAGCACACACTGTGTACATGATGTCATCTCTAATGTGATGCGGAGACTCTGCTTGGCGCCCGTCCTATCTTCGTTCAGAATTATTTAGCAACAGCCGGTAACGTGACACTTTAATGGACACGCTCACTGAACGCACCAAGAAGTAATAATGACGTGACTGTGTTTGCGGCACGTCTCGCTCACTTCATTAAAGATGCTCTTAGTGGGTATTTGTCAGGAAAATGGGTTTTAGTGGAGGCCGCCTTCCTCTTTGTTATTTTCTTCCCGTTCACTCATCTCTCTGAGGGACAGTCAGGGATTCACCGCTCTGTTAGATTCAGGACACCTCTCTATTAATAGCACGGAGGCTCACAGCTCCCAGGTCTCCTATTTCATCCAACTTCTTTCCAGTCACCTGTCCTGTCCTGCTCCCATCAGCCCCTCTGCTGGTTGGTCTTCATCAGGGGGACTTTCTGAATGTTGGTTTACATGCACATCTCTCACAGCCATGTTGTGAAGTGTGTGTCACAGGGACCTTTCCATTTCCTTTTTTATAAACTTCTTTAGTAGGCTTTTTGGCTAATTAACACCTAAAGACCTCTGCTATGATGTTATCACCCATTAGCCTAAGTTGTTATGGCTAGCATGTTAGCTAACAGTTCTAGTTACACATCTAATGGCCACAAAGCAACAATAGCATTTATTTTGACTCATGTTTCCCACCAGCAAAATGACTGTAAGTGCTAATGACTTTCTCCATTTTG
Organism: Spondyliosoma cantharus; assembly: GCA_900302685.1. Lineage (NCBI taxonomy): Eukaryota > Metazoa > Chordata > Actinopteri > Spariformes > Sparidae > Spondyliosoma > Spondyliosoma cantharus. Next base: position 15,659 of record OMLP01009452.1, on the reverse strand, counting down.
TTCTCTTTTGTTTTCCTCATCTCCTGAAAAAAATACGGGGCATTTAGCTCAGTGGTGTTAGCTTTCCTACCAAGCTAGCTCTAGCTATCTGGCTGCCATTTGGTGGCAGGTTGGCTAACGTGTCAGTTGGTTTATCAGTTTTGTTTTGTTGTTGTTTTGACTGCTACTGCTGGAAACAGACTTTATTGAGATTGGTGAGGCTAAAACCCAACAACGACAACGAAAATAACAAAAACAATTAGCTGAAATAAAGCTAGCTTAGTTTGTAGCTTTTTGGTACAATTTTAAGATGCTGGAGTATTTTTGTTTTCTATAAGGCTACAAAATTATTGTACATCCCTTTTATAGCTGTATGCCTTGTTATATCAAGGTTGTACAAACAAACTGTGATCAGCTTATAAAATATAGTAATTCTGCAATATTAGTTGATTAACTTCAGCTATTTAAGGTTTTTGCAGCAAATAGTTTTGCTCTTTTCAATCCAAGAATTGTAATGGAGTATTTTTACTTTGAGAAATTGTTACTTTTATGTAAGTTAAAGATCTGAAAACCTTCACCACTTTCCAAAAAGACATCCTTTGTCATGTGAGGTGTACAGAACATTGTCTTGGACACTAAATAGTTCTGATCCAGTTTGAGGTCAGAGGGCAGAAACAGAAAGAATTAACTTTAATTAAAATAGACAATAGTTTGTTGATTTGGAAAGCAAAACTCCCGAAGTGTGGCTTAATTCTACTACAGCATAACGTCTCACTGAAGTAGAAATCTAGGAAACACTTACTTAATCACACATTTCTTAGCTTTATGAACTTGTTAAGTGTATTTTGGCACCCAAGAGTGTTTTTACCGATGTAAAAAAATACGCACAAGACCAAAGTTAAACAAATTCAATGGAGATTATCCTGTCCCTAATATCAGCAGGGACTGACTGAAAGTGAGTCACTGTTGTGATTATGCAACATGCAGTGTTGTGTGCTCAGAGCTGCAGATGACCTCTCAGTGGGGACCCGCACTTAAAAGTATATTAAAAACCGACAGAGTAGAGATTAAACCGGACAAATGGCGTTTATATTTTGAATAAGAAAGCAGAACAAAATGAAAAGGACAACCGGGGACTCACGTCTAACCCCCTCCTTTCTCCTCATCTCTCTGTTTGTTCATTTCGGTGCTGCTGATTTGCAGAGGGGTGAGGTTTCCCTTCATATCACAACTGCATGTGAGCCTCTTGCCTCCCCCTCCCCTGCACCCTCACCACGCCCCTCTTCTCTCCCCCCCTTCCACCCATCTCTCCCCTGGCAGTCTGGGATTCCAGGGATGTCTCCTCCTGTAAAATAAGCTCCTGTCCCGTCCCCCCAGCACACCAGAACACACCATGGAGCTGATATGGCTTCATCTCTGACCGCCTGGGCTGCAGAGTCGCCCTCTGCACTGCGAACATCCCTATAGACTAGTGTGTGTGTGTGTGTGTGTGTGTATGAATGTGTGTGTTTGCTTTTCTAGATGGTATCCCGGCGGCCTGTTAGATGCTGGGATGCCGCTTTGTAAATAATCCGTTTTATTTGGACGTTATGCTGCTTTGGAGCAGGAGGTAGCATGTCTAACGGTTACCAGACTCTCACACAAGGACAGGCCCGGACAGTCGCTGTCCTCTAACGTGGACTCCGTATCCCCACGATGATACGGACGGATCGAACTTTTTATTTTTGACCTATAAAACGGACGTGTCAAGCGGTGTCGGTGCTCTCTGACGGTCATGTCTAACGGTTACCGTACTTTGTCACAGCACCTGAATGACCTGAAGAAGGAGAACTTCAGCCTCAAGCTCCGCATCTACTTCCTGGAGGAGAGGATTCAGCAGAAGTACGAGGAGAGCAGTGAAGATGTCTACCGTACGGTGAGTAGTAAAACCGGTAGCGGACCTGATTAACTGGTGATGAACGGGACTGTAAGTGGTGTGAGGGAGCTGCTCTTCAGGGGTCAAGGGTCGTTTCACCGAACAACAAAAAGAGTGACAGTCACTGATGTTGCTTTGTTGAAGGTATTTCCCTCTGAGTAGATAATCAGAAGAGCTCATCTGTGCCATTGTTCGTCATAACGGGTGATTTGTATCATTATAGTTTAAAGCTATGTTATCCTGACAGATTTGCTTCTCTAAGCCACTTCCACTGTTTGTTGACTCAGCTGTCGCGCTGACCCGGTTGAGGTGATGTGACCGGCCGTGTGTTTGTTTTACCAGGCGTCTGCTTGCTGGCTGCCGCGTGTGTGTGTGAAGGACTTCACGCTAACAAGCTCTTTTATTTAATGCACCGACACGATGTACAATACCTAGGACCTCTGTTTTACATCAGGGATGGGGGAAAAATGCTTACAACAATTTCCCAGAGTCCAAAGTGACGTAATCCATATTTCTTTTGTTCGAACCAACAGCCCGAAACACACAAAACTCTTCATTTACTGTCATAAATGATTCAGCAAATCCTAACATTTAAGAAACCAGAACCAGCAAATCTTTGACATTTTTCCTTGAAAAAAATGATTGAAATGATGCATCGACTCAAAATAGTTGTTTAACAGACTAGTTTTGTGTCTTTGACTGTGCATTAATGTCCTATAATAGTATTTTTTGCCACTGAAGTAGACACTGAAGTATATTAGACTACAGTTATATATAGAGAGAGCCAGTGAAATACACCAAATGGAGTTTCAGCAATGGGCCTTTGATGAGAAATGAAATGAAATCAAAATGAAAAAGGTTTATCATGAAAGCGTGTTTGAGCCATTAGCAGGGCTGTTATTAAACCTCATTATCTTTTGGGACGGACTGAAATCTGCCTGAAAGTCACCATCAACCCTCTGGTCAGACCTGAATTATTGTATTTTGTGTTTGCTGTGTGTCTACAGAAGTATTGCCACCAATACTGACCTTTGGAGGCAGACTGGGTGTCTGCCATGGCACGACCAGTCCATATTCAAAACAGTTTATTTCAATGTCCACTACACACATGTGTCACTGTCAAATACGTCCATTCGTTGATGTTGTAACACTGATTCAGTCTTTACTAGCACACCAGTCACAGGCCTCATTTATTCAAAAATCTTGTATTTAGTAAAAAAAAGAGTGCTGGTGTTAGATCAGTGTGAGTTAATCACTGGATCAGTACTTTTATAAATAGTTTACATTTTAAAAAATGGGCAATTTTAAATGTTGCGTCATCAAGGTAAAGTTGAAGTTAAAGAAGCCCTTAGATCCTAAAGTAAAGTAAAGTAAAATATAAGGAAAATACAGGTAAAAATCCTGAATGCAGTGTTACTTAAGTAAAAATACAGAAGTGTTCACATCAAAAATGTACTCAGACGTGAAGTCCTCACTATGCAGACTGGCTCCTTTCATGCACAATGTATGTTATTACAGAATATTATATTTTATTGTAAGTAACTTACAAGTGAAGAAGGAGTATTATGAAATAGAAATACTGAAGTGAAACAGGCTACCAGTATGTTGAAAAGAGTAATAGACTACTTGAGTTATGTTAAAGTAAGTCAGTTTAAAGTGATCTCAGCACTCATTGATCCTTCCTGCAAACCTTTGGGGAAAAAAATCAAACTTCATTCTTATCAGCAGGCTGCAGCTTCACATGTTTCTTTGTCATACTATCAAAGTCTTGCTTTTTGCCCGGGATAAAAATGTTTGGCGGGTGTGGAACCAAAAGTTTAAATTAACCCTTAAATCTCTGCAGGGGTTTCTATAACAGCAGCTGATGGAGATGGTGGTAATGTTAGATGTAAATGTTGGCAGACGTCTGTGAGACCATGATACAAATATCCCTGATGATACAACACAGATACACAACAACAGGTGCAACATATTGTTTTGAAGCATCCCTTGGGGTTTGCACAGAGGCGGAACACTGTGTGACTGCGTGAAGAGCGCTGATGTCACGACTGGTAAAAGCAGGCATTTAAAAAGAAGTCGTTTGTTATTGCCACTACGGTTGTAAGGGTGGGAAATTTTCCTGCAACAGCAAGCGTCTACAAATATCACCGTCATGTACATTATCAAACAATTATTATTTTATATTCATTGTTATTATTGTTATTCAAATTATTAGCAGTTACAATGACATTTAGATTTTTTTTTTCTGGTTAAAGAAATGCTTTATTATAATGTTTCTTAATATTTTATTCTAATAGACATGAAAGATTGAGTGTTATGTTTTTAATACCACTAGAATTCAGATCTGTAAACAGATGTAGACTGTTTGATAATCGTTAGTTTTATCACGATGTGACTTGAAAACGATATGTTGCCAAAACTGGAACTGAACCTCAACAATACTATTGACAGCAATTGTGATTTTTTTTATAACTTGTTTAAGTCATTTATCTTCTCAAATGTACAGATTCACTACTTTTTCTCTATAAAAGTCATATAATTTGTGGTTTAGGAGCGTAACATGAAGATGTCACTTTAAACTTTAAAATGTGTTGGGGACATTTTTCGCACATATTTCTAAGTCAAACTATTGACGTTAGTTGAAGCCGTAATAGAAAAAGCGGATGGTGACAGTGACCATTTCAGTTCCTGTGTGTGTTATTTTTATGCTTCTGTTGGCTCTACTTTGTTCGTTCCTCAGTCCACGTGTCCGTCTGTGTCCCTCTTCGTCTGCGTGCGTGCAGAGAGTGCACCTACATTAAGGTGACCCAGTTCAGCTGTTGTTTGTCTAGAACGAGCCGGCCGCCCTTTAAAAACTCGCCCCTTCATTCCAAATCCCAGCCGATCATCGGCGGATCTTTGACACGAGAGAAAACTAAATGGCCGTTTGATCCTGAGCGTCCTGACGCTCACGCGAATTACCGCATACCAGTGGTGATTGAGTAAACCGATCTTCACGTCACACAGACATCCAGCTGGAGTCTAATCCTTGTGCTTCACAGTCTTTTACTCTGTGTGGCTGAAAGTTAAGCAGCCTAATCACTTTTTTATTGGAGACTAAATCTTTGTTCCGTAGTTGTTATCTGACCTGAGCTGCGTGTCGCTCTGTTGGCTGGCGATCGTGACAGAGTGCCAGTGTTCCCGTCCTCTGGGTAATACAGTACAGACTAGGTGTGTTGGTCCTGGGCACATAGTGATCTCGCCCAGGGCTCTCAGAGAAACTCTATTTATAGAGCCGGCTGGAGTGCACTCATTTATTAATCGCCTGTATTCGTACGACTGACTGCAGGACGAGTGCTTCATGACACGTGCGTTTGTACGTCTTTGGTGGTTTGTCACATTAGAGATTTATTTGAGATGAAGAAAAGACAGAGCTGAGATGATTTGCTGCTTTTATTCATACTATTGTTAAGTAAACTGAGTATCTTTGGGTTGTGGACTCTCTTACTGAATTCCGATTGAAGTCACCTTTGACTTTAAGGAACTGTGATCGTGAAAGTTGTGTTTTTTTCAACATCTTAAACCATTTTAAAGACAAGATAATCGGCTATTCGATAAACTTGCTTCTGATTGCTCGAATAATGAAAATAATTGTTGCGTATTTAGCATCTCTCGCTTGAAATGGCCTAATTTCCTTTTTTCATTCATGTAAATAAAGTGATGCAGCCGCAGCATTCAGATGGCTTAGCGTGGATTTGAATGTGGCAAAGGTTTAATCAATAGATGGATTGAGAGAAAAGTGATAATACCTCGTCAGTGTCAGTCCACACTGCTCCAGGTGCGATTGGTTCACGAGTGTCACTCCTGCACAGCCTGGTTATTAGAGGATCTGTTGCTGAGGGCCGACGGGCCAGGAGGGGCCAGAATAGCAGGTGCACAGCGATGTTGTCTATATATAGAGCTGTTTTCAAGATGGGAAATGTCTCTCACTGTAAGCCAAGATGTTGAAACACACGCGCACACACACACGGGAATACATGTTCCTCTTAGTGGCGTGTTACATTATTTATTATTATAGCACGGAGAGGTGAATCATTTACCGTCATTAGCTTTGCAGAGCACATGCCTGGTCGTGTGTTGCATAAGTTCTGGTGGCTTCGCTGGGCTGCGCAGTTGAGAGAACTTTGTCTGAATACAATTAAATAGCGATGAGATTTTTTTCATCTGTGGCCCCCACAAATTCAAAAAATCCATCCTTAAGTGAACACAGAAACAGGTTAATTGTGATGTGTGCATATTTTCTGCTTTACTCAACACAACCTCGTGTCTCCTTAGAATCAGGATCTGCCGTCCTCTTTACTGACCGCTCGTGTTTCACGACTTTTATTAACTGCGCTATGTTTTCAAGAAAATTGTCTTTAGATGAAGCTGAAATCCAGTCCACAAGCAGTGTGCATGTGAACAGTACATTTAAAACAACACTGTCTTCAAAACATCAAAAACATCAAACTATTATGTCATTTTGCTGATCAGTTGCATCAAACATTTGCAACCTTGTTTCTGTTTAATCACCATTTTTATCACGTGAATTAAAGCCCAAGATATTGATTCTGCAGCAGCAATCTGCCAAAATAAGAACTAAAATTAGATTCGAACTGAGTATTTGTCACCTTCTGATTGGCTGTGGCCAGTGTTTGTGCAGAAGTATTATGTGCTTTGGTTCACATGTGCAGCACGTGCATGCGTAGCCACCAGCAGTAAGCGTGTGTTCAGCCCTCATGTTGGCTCTCAGAAAATGTGTACGGGCTGATTTCATTCCGCAAGTGTTGGTGCACGTGTAGCTTGTGAGCGTTAGGGACATGAAGCCCTCCGACGGGGACAGGGGAAGGTCAACAGAGTTGGACCTCTAAAACACAACGGAGAAAGAGAAAGGGAGAAGAAGGAGAGGAGAGACGAGAGAGAGAGAGCTGGTCAGTCTGTTGCGATGAACCTGAGCCAAGCTGGAGTGATAAAGGCGATAAAAACCAGTGAGAGCGGCTATCTGATCTGAGCCCAGCAGACGGGCAAACAGACAGAAGGATAAACTGTCCTGTCTCTTCGGTATAAGGTCAGAATGGAAAGAATGATCCCCCTCAATTCTCATCGTTTAAATCCTCGGCCCCAGTGCTAGAGCCTAGATTGGCCCTGAAATTGCCCCCCCGTGGACTCCAGCAGGTAAACAAACTGTGGAGTTTAGCCTTTGGCCCCAGGGGTGAGTATCTGAGCTGCCCTGAATTCACCGGCTCTAAATATAACCGCCGTGACAGCACAGTCAGATGTTCTGTGCTGATGACACACAACACCGGGCAGCACTCATTCACGCAGCCGAGACAGAGAGATGTGGGTGTGATGACGGAAAAACCGAACGAGAAAGGTGATCGAGATGAATATTACAAGTGAAGGCATAAGCAACGAAATACAGTGAGGCGCACTTCTTAAAACCCTCACAGTCTGTCATCTTTGTGATATGGAGCCTTTTCACTCAGATATACAGGAGAGATTACATAAAATGAAGCTA
>OMLP01009448.1:14656-33644 GCA_900302685.1 Spondyliosoma cantharus | reverse complement strand
CAAGAGGGGAGAAAGGTAAATATTGTTTTTGCATTGAGGTGAAATGGATTTTTTTCCTAGCTGCAGAAATACAGTATGTATGCATGTTTATGATAATCCTGTAACACTGGAAAAATGTAATTCAGCCGCTTTAAAAGGGAACGTTTAGGCAATGTCGACTGTGACGACGACTACCTTCTGTTTCTAGATGACACTCAACTTATATTTATTTATAATATACATGTATATTGTATTGGAAATGTATGTTTGAAAAACTCGACATCATTGTCTCTTTGCAGAGCCCATGACCTGGTGACACAAGATAATGCACATGGCTTGTTGTGAGCAGTTTCAAGTAGGAACCATTTTCTTTCTACCCAATTACACCTAATTAAACTGATCACTGTGCAGATTGAAGCATGCGTCTGCTCATGGTGGAGATGCTCCTGATGGCGCCTGTATACTGGCAGTCTGGCTCGACAATAAATATAGCTAGTCTAGGAAGCTGACTTCACTAGTAGTGTTGTCGAGATACCGGAATTTTCTAAGTTGGATTTCACTAGTACAACTGGGAAATGGTGTAAAATGGTGAACCGACCCTCTGAGGAGTCTTCTTCACATTTTGTCTGAGCTCGGCCACCAATACTGTTGTACTGAGATTATGTACTGACGATAAAGCTGACGAAATCCCTTTTCATCTTACAGCTTCTGACCAATTGAACAAACTGCCTTTCGCTGTCAGGCATGAAGGGAAAAAAAACTGCTTTCATTTTTTTTCAACTTGTTAGTTATGTTATTTGTCGCCTTCGATGCGGGGGGGGAAGCCATCTGCCCATCTGCTGTTTGCTCGGCCGACACAACCGCAAGTTTTCAGAAAGCTTTGTAAACATGGCTGCCAAAATACATTCCCAGTTAGTCTTGTTTATAAATTTGGAATGACAACTATTGTACGAGGGTGTAAACAGTTTTTAATACTGGGTTTCAAACTAGCAAAAAAATTGAAATTATTGAATTATCCATTATACACCAGCCAAACTACACAACCAGTTTGGCGCAAAAGACTGAAGCAAACTGCCTGAGTAAAACCCCCATCCTCAGCAAATGAATAATTCCCCTTTCTTAAACATGAGCCTTTCAGTCTAGGCCGCTGAGACGGACAGTGAGGACGGAAACCAACTGATGAGGGATGGCAGCCATATATTTCACCTCGCTGATTCAATTGCCATGTACGATGTGACGAGATTAGCATAAAACTGCAGTGGCCATTACTCCACGTTAACATGGCTGGAGGCCACCGGGAGGAATGAATGTGTTGGCAGGGGCCAGACACCTGGGATACCACATGGATCAATGACCTTTGCATAATGGGCAATTTAAAGCCAGCGGTGACTAATACAGAATGCTGTGACAACATTAAGGCCCCGGATCCATCTGGATGCTCATCTGCATAAGAAGGCCGCTGTGATGAATGGTAGGTCAGCCGCAGGTGAGGACACCAGACACGAGGAGGGAGAACCAAACCGTTCAATGTCAGTACCTGTTTAAACTCAGAGTTTCCCATCATGCACTGCAAGGTGTAGAGGATTGGGTCCCCCTTCATGGGCGACAGGGCCTCCCACGTGACTTCGCAGGAGTTGTCTTCCAGACGCTCCACTTTAGGGGCTGAAAGGAGGAAGACAGAGAGCAGATTTAATGACAGCTATGAGTTACTCTAGATTTATTCTATGTATCGCAATATTGGAAACTGTATTGAGCCTTTTTTAAAAAAAAAAGAAAAAATGGCTTCATTGTGAAATAATCAGCAGATTAATTGATAATGAAAAATCTTCAGCCCTACCTGTAAGAATGACCTAAAATGCTAAATGCAAGGAAACTGAAATTCCATTTATTTGAGCTTTTCTGTGAAGGGTAGATCCATATAACTGCCATTGACGAGCGTGAAAGAGTACTTTAGGTAAAAAACACAACATTATTTGGTTTGAACCAGTGTCCGAAATTAGCCGAACAAGAGTTCAAATTGACCCCTTGCTGTTCTTGGTAACTGCAGTTACATTAAGAAAGCGAGCAAATTTCGTACTATCTGCAGAGAGTGTGTTCAAATATGTGGCAGCGCAATACCCAAGTAGATCATCTTTAAACTAAAAATAGATGAGAGTACTGTGGAAGTGTGGCTAAACGGAAATTTTCTCGGAAGTTGTGCTTTACAGATAAGGAAAGTTTTTAACGAGATCGTATCTTAAGCAGTTTTATGGCCGGTTGAAAAATATTTCAGCTCACCAGCTGTTTGCACGAGTTTCAAACCATTAAAAAAAAAAAAATCCGCAGTGTAATCTACAACACCTCAGGATAAGAATTTAGAACAAGCTTCATTTGCTAAAGTTAACTTTGAATTCTTGATAATAAAAACAAAGCAGCTAGAAGATGAAATACACATCAAATTTCCAACAAAGTCGTCATGTGCTGTGATCTTTCTGTCTGAATCAGAGGTTTGGAGGATTTATCAAAGTTGGGCTGTTACCGACACCACTTACTTTAATACAAGATAACTTGCTTTCTGCATGCACAGTGACTCAGCTGATGAATTTCGAGTGAATTCTAGACAACTGCATGTAACGTTCAACCTTTAGTTGAGAGAGTGCAATAACTATGAGTCATGCTCTTCTTTTTTTTTTAAGTGGGTGGCATTTTCAGCAAGAACAATAAAAAAAATAAGTGGCTCTTTTGAACTGGTTAAGTGTTAATCATCAAGTACAGTGGCAGGGAGGATTTTAATCCCCTGTGGCATTGTGATATTAAGCTTAAAACTTTTAGGTTGAAATGGTTATTCTAAATTTACACAGTTAATGGTGAGACTGTCCACTTCACTGTGTAGGGAGACAAACTGGCACATGACTGCCTGACTCAAAAGAGGTGCCGCACTGAGAATAAATCCCACGTCCTCATTACTGACTTCAACATGTAGGATCAAAAGAGGCTTCGCAGAGGCTGGCTGAGAGCGGAGCGCAGCGCTGAACAACCCAGCTCATGATGACAGCCGACAAGTGAAGCTCGAGCTGCTGGGTCTTGATCAAATGCAAGTCAAACTTGGGTCAACTGAGGTTAAAAGCTGCCGCACACTGGCCGTCTGTGTGTCAGCAGCGAGTGTCTGTAAAGAGAGCTGATGCACGCCGGGAGGACAGAGATAGAGAAGGATACAGAGAGAGAGAGAGTGTGAGAGATAGAAGGAAAGAAAGAGAGAATGCAAGAGGGAGAAAGAAAGAAAGCGAGCAAGAGAGAAAGAGAATACGTGCTGCCACCGTACCTTTCACAGGAGCTGGAGGAGAGCGTGGGGTGGTGAATGTGTAAACATTGGAGAAGGGCCCTTCGCCCGCCTCATTAAAGGCCTGGATGCGGAACGTATAAGAGGTAGACTCATTAAGCCTCTGGACTTTGTGTGTGTGGCATGGTCCTTTATACAAGGATATAAATCTGCAATGACAGGAACATGAAAAGAAAGAGAGAGAGAGAAAGGATTTAATGAGTAAAAGGGTAAAGATGACACAAAAGCAAATGAGATGAGTGACTCCTCTGTCAAGAAATATACGGCGAGCTAAAGCACATCATCAGTTCCTTTCTCCTTATAAAATGGCACCATGTCTGGTACGTTATTTTCCGTGCCTTCCTCGATACAGTTATCTAAAGCTCTTCCTCAAACACCAGTCTCCTCTCTTATCAGGTCACTTCCCCTCGCCTGACAAATGGGCCACCGACCTGCCGCTCTTGTCCCCCATCTGCAGCTGATACTGGAGGGCGTCTGAGGTGGCGGCTTTGGCTGGGCCGTCACCCCACTTGAGCCTGAGGGTCTGGTGGCTGAAGGCGGTGCACTCCAGGCGGGGTGGCTGTGGGGGCAGGGGCTTCGTCTTCAGCTTAAAGGTGTGACTAAAGGGGCCTGCGCCCAGGCTGTTCAGGGCTTGGATACGGAGCCTAAAGGAAAAAGAGAAATGTCAACATCAGAGAGCTGCATGGACTGAGCTGACCCGAGCAGAAACGATGCAGTGGCTGTCAAATGGGCATTAACAGTCTTTCATCTCCTCAGCAGACAGTGATGCTCAAGCCTCTGTCGATGTACAGTACATCTGGCTCTGAACACACTCGTGAAAACCTGAAAGTCAGCACTTTGATTCAACTTCAGTCTTCAAGTAAAATGTATAGACTCAATACGATGAAAAATACATCGCTGTCCAGACCACACTGCACTGAATAACTAACACAATTCTTCACATAAGCATGAAATAAAAAACAGTGTGAGCTACGTGCCTGTTCGGACGTCGTTTCAGATACAGGGTTTGCACACCTTCCTACACATCAAATTCGAGGACTTTTCTTGGACAAATTCCCTCAAAATCAGGGACCCAGTTACTGTTAATTAACGTTGCAATACTGAAAATTGTAATAAGGACAACTAGCAGGATTTATAGAAGCTCAGACAAAAGTTAAAAAGAGAGCAGGGCTTCAATGTGTGAACAATTTCGTGCTTCTCTAACACAGCACAGCAAGACTTTATGCTGCGTTTTTGAGCAATTAAGAAAGACTTTTTCACGAGCTAAAGAGCTAAGTAACTCCTCATTTACATCCTTAGCACCATCTTAACAAAAAAACTTAGCAACGTTTTCAAAACCTTCCAAGGCTTTAACATTACCCCCTCAAATAAAAAAACACTCGTTTTAAAATCATGTTTCAAAAAGAAATACAAACCAGTGACAGCGTGATACCAGTTGAGCCATGGTATGCTGTCCAGTCTGAACACCACACCCGATCCCTTAAAAGCTGCAAGCCCCGTTAAGAATATCTTGGATTTAGAATGTTAGTTATTACATTTTGTTTCAGTTGTCCCCTTTGGCATCATCTGGTACAAAGCATCACAGCCAGAGTTAATCTACAAGCGTTGTCTGTGTTTGTACTTGTTTTGTATCGCATTCTCCGACTTGTGAGCGCTGAGATCAGACAAGAACTGTAAGCTCTTGTTGACAGCGAAAGGTGCAAAGTTGTGTAGCACAATTGAAATCTTGATGTTCTGACAAGGAGACACCGACCTGTAGCTGGTGTCAGGCTGCAAGTGCTGGATGATGTGTTTGGTGACAGGGCCGACAACGACGGGTTGGCGCTCTCCGAGGTCAATCAGGTAGGAAGTGATCTCAGAGCCGTGATCGCATGGGGGGTCCCAGCAAATGCCCAGGCAGGTGGATGGAGAGTAGAACGGCGGCGGGTGGGGAGCGCTGTCCTCATCTTCCTCGTCTTCATCTGCATCCACCGGAGACTCGTACCTCTGAAGCTCAGACTCCTTCAGCGCATAGATGTTGCTGACGGCTGCCGGCACAGAGCAGGGCGTCTGGCACAACACTGCCTCGCTGAAGGGCCCCACGCCAGCCACATTCATAGCCTGCGCGACAGCAGCACACACAAATGTCAGCTCGTCAACATCAAGTCTCGCTTGCGACATTAAAGGACATGTGTAACGGCCTTGTATGACCACAAGGTGGAGTTCCAATGTAAACCTGATTGGTTTGAGTTTCAGCAAGTCCTAACAAATGTGTGGTTTTATTTTGAAAAAATGAGGACCATATGGTTTACGATTTCAATCAACTGCAACAACCTGGTTTTATAACCTGACAGGAATGTAACAGTTAGGGATGGTCTACTTGGTCTGGACCAATAGTGGGAGTGGAGAAAATAAACGCTGCATGTGCGATAACCCATAAGCAACCGTCGCCCCTCCCTCTCTCCCATGTTGGACCACAGAAAAGGCTGCAAGAGAACAGCACGTCCTGAAATTTCAGCCTGAACCAGACCCAAAGGACAACGGCACAGTTTTAAAGTCACAATCTGTCTCTTCTGTTACACAAACACTGTGTTCATTGGTCACAGTGGAGAAATGCATTCAGCGAAACAGCACAAGAGAGATGTGGCCCGACTTGCTGTTATTTCAAGTAACTATTGAACCAACTGTATACAATGTATAAATAGCTTAGCATTAGTCATCATCCTAGGCAAGCAAGTGTAAAACCAACAATCTCCTGGTATGCAGCTGCTTGATAAATTAAAAATTCAGACATGTGAGAAAAGCACCATGTAATAAATCATGATCACAAATGTTCTCCAAATCAGAAGCTGACGACCTAGAGACTTCAAAGTTGTTAGTTTCTTACTTTTTGTAAAATACTCCCCAAAATTATCATCCAAAACTCAGCCACAGCCTGTCTGGCTTCGTGTATTTTATTTGGGTTTTAACGCAATTAGGATGTCAATTACAAGTACTGAGGTGTGACATACGGATTTATGAATAATGTATTCTCTACTCAGGCTGAAGGAACGTCTGTGATTTAGCACACCGACTGCTCCAGATCTCTTCTTTCCAGGTGTTTTCTACTCAGCAGACGAGTATCAAAAATTAGGTTCGCCGCAATTAACTGATTTCACTATTATCCAGTTTAAAATGCCACGGTTTTGTAGCAGCTATTGTAAAGGCTCAGTAACACCGAGCGTTTCTGCTCTTTCTCTCGAAAAGGGATATAATGGCTCATTATAGGATGTCATTATAGGCTACACACGGAAGGTATAGGTCTATTGTGTTTCATATGATTAAGCCTACAATTTGAAATATTTCTTTCTTTCTCATAATATATCAGACTTCGATCCTTTGCTTGCTCATCCCTGTGTCCAAGGCCATTGGTTTATTTAAGAATATCTTGGCTATTCAATTGCTCTATATGTTATGTGGGCATGTTGTATTTTGTACCTTATTATTTGGTTACTGCATTATTTCTGTTCCAAAAGGCAGCAACTGCAAACCTTTTAATACAAACGCTCATGTGATCGAATACATCCATAATAAATTAAGGAATACATGAATGCATTACAATCGTGAGACTTTGAAACTCGCGTTTATCCTCAGACTACAATTGTACCGTAAAAACCTATAATCATTGCATTAACAGCAACAATCTATACACTGTAGTTTAAAACGAGGGCTTCTCATTCATTGCCAGGCCTTCGAGGGATTGGACTCCTTACAGTCACAGTGTGCCCTTCACAGATAGAGATGGTGGGAGGTAATGGATCAAATGTTTGAGCAAAAGAATACAGTGAATAACTCTATATCCTTCAAATGATGAAGAGAAGAAGCCTGGAGAGATTTGTACATTCTCAAAAACACTCGCGGCTGATCTTTGCTGTTCTTACCAAATACTTGTCGAGACAACCTGCGCTAAACATGTTGTTCATTTTAAAAAGGCAGCACCCCGGGATTCTCCTTGAAGTCTTTATAAAAAAAAAATGATCACACTGAAATTACGCACAAGTACGTTACGAGCGTTTTTAACACTGGGAACGAATGTTTAATAGTGCTCACCTGTGTCCGGCAGAAGTAGTTGGTCGCAGGCAGCAGCCCCTTCATTTCATGGCTGAGTGCTGGTCCGCTGTAACACACCTGCATGCTGCCCTCGGCAGCTCCCCACTCCAGACGAAACTCTGTCACTGGAGCTCCATTGCAAGGAGGGGCCTAGAAGACGTACACAATGAAAATGCCCATCAGCATTTAAAGCGATGACACGGTTTAATAATAATAAAATAGAAGTTGAGCTAGTCTTACCTCCCAGCTAACAACAACACAGCTGGGGGATTTGCATGTGGTGTTGGGAGGCTTGCACTGCTCAGGGGCCCCGGGGCCAGTTGTGACCTCACAACGCTCCGAAAGAGGTCCAAACTATCCGCACAAAAGAGCAAAAACAATTGAATACAACCAAAGCGTATTATATTCGAGTTTTTCCAATCATTTTCAGTGAGAAAACAATCCCTTCTCCTTTTATTGAAAGATCAGTCTTGACAGCCTTTCTCACCCCAGCCTTGTTTGCTGCCTTGAGCCGGAAGCCGTAGGTTTTGCCAGGCATTAAGCCTCCCACAGGGCAGTCAAGCTCTGGACCCTGGTAAACCTCCCTGCTCTCCTCAGACTGCGGCCCACTCACTTCTACACTGTAGCAGGATACCGGGCTGCCTCCGTCTACCTGAGGGGGACCTAGGAAATTTGGGCAACCGGTGTTTACAAATCAATACACTTTAAAAATGGTTTTCCAATGAAAAAAATTATACAGTAAACAAATATTAATGTACAAACAGCAGAATACAAAAGCTAAATGCTTTGAGGTAGTTCACTAGACAAATAATTGCATCAACAGAAGCTAGAATACATCCCACACAGATCTGAGTTGGAGAAGAATGACTCACCCCAGCGCAGTTGCACCTCCCTGGCTTTGGGCTTGCCCACCAGCCGAGGGGGCTGGCAGGGCCCTGGGGGCACTGCGGGAGTCTGGACCTGCAGGGTCTCCGACAGCTTGCAAGGGAAGACAACACACCAATTAAGCCCCAGAGAAGAGAAAAAAAAAACAAAAAACAAATTGACAATCTCATCCCCCTCCACTATTTCTCTCGCACAACACAGACACGCTGGTTACGGATTGTCACTTTCACCCGCTTATCAGGTTGATTCAGGCCACAACAGACCAGAGAGGAGCCAAACTTGAATGCATGGTTCAAAGGTACACCTGCATTCCAAGAAATGCGCTGAATTCATCCCAAAGCCGCGGAATGAGTTTGACGGATATTCTGGCGAGTGACAAAATAGGTCTTTTTCGGACTCTCAGCTTCTGTGACAAAAAGCGAACATGTGAGCGTTGTGTCACATTGTGCTGCGCCAAAAGGCAGGATCCTGCCACCATGAGTCATGGTTCTTTACAAGCCCCATCATGAATAAATGCATGCACTAACAGCTGATGAAGAAATTAATGAAGAGAGTCTCTGTGAACTGAACTAATTAAGAAAAACATCCTCTGACACATGCAGGGAGGGTTAATCGATTAGCGAGCCTTGTCATGTACTTACACACCAGGAAGCATAGTCTAATCTCCTAACATAGGACACTGGCTGAATGACAACTTCCTATTAAAATTCACTATAAATAGAGTGCATCTAGAATTATTCATGTAAAATTTATCAGATCAACCAGGGGATGTGGTGAGATTCATGGCTGCCTGCCCTAACAATTACAGTATATGTAACAGCCGAGAAATTGATCAATAATCAGACAGCCAACAGAAAACCAGTGAATAATAATCAGGTTTTATACTGTATAACTGCACTCTGAGAGGCAAGGTGACATATTGGAGAAGAGTGATATCTCTAGAGTGATGCCGATTTAAATTTCGAGTCCAATAAAAGAAGTGTAGGTGAATAAAATCTGCATCACAGATTCTAATTTTGATAATTCTCTTGGTACTTGTGAATGTTTAGGGTATCTACGCGTGCACGTGTGCTGATGCTGCATGACTCACCGGGCTCTGTCCCCCCTCACTCATGCAGTAAACTCGCGTCTGGTAGGAGCAGCCAGGCTTCAAGCCTTCACAGACGTGCTCCATAGCCGGCCCTGAGTAAACCAGGTCCCATGACAAGCCTGAAAGAAACACATTGCAAATAAACGTTTTTTTTGTTTTAATTCAATAAACTAATGTTTCAATACCACAGAAATAATATTCAACAATAAATAATAAAAATGATTTAACATCTTTTATCATCACCATCGGCAACTCACCGCTTAAGCCCTCAGACAGCTCCACAACATACTTTGTGACTTCTGCTCCGCCATTTTCTTTCGGGGGCTCTGGAAAGCAAAAGATACCAAATCAAAATAATCATCAATGCAAGGAAGCTCAGCTTTCGAGATGCCATGTCCGCAAATCTACTCTGGAATTGATTCATTTCTGTCAGTATGAGATTTGGTGAGTGAGTTGATAATAGAGGAATTAGTGGAGAAATGCAGATTAAGATGAGTTTGCCTTCTTTTCTGGCTTGTCATGCTCAATGTCACAAATGCGCCGGAAAACAGGGAACAGTAGAAAGTAGGAGGTTGTGTATATCAACAGACTGTATCTAGAAGGTGTCTGGATCATTAAAATTCTGTATTAGACATACTGCTTTTTTCCAGAGCTGATAATGGAATTAGCCAACGAGTGAGACATCTCGCTTCTTTTCTCACCTCTGTTGTGAATCTTGAGTTGCACATGCACAGTTCCAAAGAGGGACCCGACAAATATCAGGCCAGTGATGTTATGGCGGATACTTTTCATATCTTAGGCCAGAGAAACGCTTACTTTTTAAACACGTTTGCGTAAACAACCAGTTGTGTCGTGAAAGATGTTGTTCGCATACTTGCCTATATACTCTGCGTGTAACTGGAGGATACCACTAGATGGCGTACATTAGCTTGTTGTGCCATTGTTGTGCTGATGTGCTTACTGACCCTAACAAATCCCCATAATGGCCGTACACTGCCCCCATCGTTCATGTGTGTATTGCATCTTGTGGACACCTAGCGTTAACGTCTCAGGTCGCGCACAAGCGATGCTCCAGACGGACGCAGGATAAGCACGGCAGTCGTCAGGCACTGAGAACGCGTTGTTAAAAGGCGAGTGTATCTTCTGCCTCATACTTCCATCTGTCTGTCAAACTCAGTGCTGACTGAACGGTGGTTGTCTGCTGATTGAACAGGGACAAGTGGAAAAGCATTTATAGGCCAGCGAAACTGCCAATATCCGTTTTAGCATCGCGTCTGTCATGTTTTACATCACTGCTGAAAAATACCTGTGACAACTGCAGTCATTTGAGGTGGGCATGTATGCTGATTGTAGCCTTTCCCAATCAAGACAAAAGCCAGATGCTTGTCCAGTGTGAAAGGGGTATTGGAGAATAGAGAGACAACGAACATTGTTTTCAGGGCTGCAGACAGGTTTTTGTTTATGTTGAAAACTGGAAGCAGAGACCAAGTGCAGCAGTGGGTGAGGAGTTGGTCCTGTGAGGTTTAGGAAGGATTTGAGCTGAATGAGGGCGAGAACTGTCATTCATCTAGTGTACTGACTGCTTGGAATAGCCAGACAAAGCTCAAAGAGAGTGGTGAAATTATAAAACTAGCCTTTGTAGCCTGTCAGCAACATGCAACAGTGAAGCGTTTTGATAATGATAAGGGCATTGACAGGAAATGCTCACCCCAGGCCATCTTGAAGCTGTTGGGAAGGACTCGTCCTCTGATTACAGGCCTGCAGGGACAGCTGGGTCTGTCTGGGTTCGTGATGAACTCCACCACCTGGCTGGGGTTACTCTTCCCCTCTGAGTTGTATGCTGCCACCTGGAGGAAGCGGATGAACACAGGCGGTGAGGAGTCAAAATTATTTCTGTCAGAATTTCGCCAGTGTTTGCACAGATAGTCAATGAGGGCAAGTGTATAAAGGTCATTATGTTTCCTGATAACAAGCACTGACTCAGCTCAGAGACGGGTAATGAAGGGATCTGAGAGAGTGAGCGTAACACTCTCTGCCCGCAACTAAAATGGCTTCAGGCAAATACCACATTATCACAGAGATTCAGCTGTACATGTAAGGCATCTACAGATGCATTTCAACAAAACTGCTTCAAGCATTGCTATCAAAAAAAACAAGGCAATGAGCTTTAGTGGCATTTGCATTTCGGTTTGTGATAATATGGAAATCTGTGTGAGCGTGCTGCAGAGTGCAGCTCATCCACATACTGTATGAAAACAAACCTGCACAGCAACCAGACTCCACTCACACTGCACAGCTGGATAATTGGAAATGAGGGAGGGAGGCAGTTTTTAGAGTGACTAATTTCTATCGTTTGGACATAATGGAGGTTTGTTTGGGAAATATGGTACCTTTTCTTGCAGTATCGTGTTAAGATAAGATTTGGTGCAGAATTCTCTGACTACGTGAGTAAAGCTTTCCAATTCTACAATTCTTCTCAAAGCATTAACATGATTTAATGTTCTTAAGAGCTGGACAGATAGAAAGAGCACTTGTTGTCACTGGCTGCAGGAAAAAGACTAGTGTTCGGGGTAATTTGAATAACAGTGGAGTAGCTCCCAGCTTCAGCAGATAACCGAGTTCAATTTCAGAGTGCAATCACAGCTTTCAAGCCAAACTAAAATCAATTTATGAAATAGACTTTGGTAACACATAACCTGTAAAATGAAATAAGACTGCTCGGAATTTAAAGGCGGCTGGTGTGGTGTTATTCTATGATTTTGTCACTGGATAAAGATCCAAACCAACAGTGCATTAGATCGTCACTCGGTTCCTTTTTCTCTCCCGTCTCTTTCCTTCGGCCTCAGGCCCATTGCTTCCTACTGAAGACATAAATCTTAAAAACAGCAGGAAATATAAGTTTCTACTGTTACCCAGTAGCATGCAATAATGCTCAGAAAATAGTCTGCAACAAATCCACAATTTACGGAGTATTTAAAAGCAGCAGGACGGTATATATGTGGAATCATCTCAAAATGGTGGTCATCGTAACAAAAAGTTACTGAAATGAGCCGTTAACGCTGGCAGTGTCAGAATCATATTTCAAAGAGCGGATATGCAAGCGGTGTTGTGATTTTTCCCCTTAGTTCTCACCAAATCAAACTGTGACTGCAGGCACATTACACAGAGGCTATCTGCAGCCAAAAGGGACATTTTAGAATTCAACACATTTATAGACCTAGCTGGAAGGGATCCTATGACGAATCTGTTTAATCCAGTTAATTTTAGTTTGAACATTGCTTTTGATTTTTCAAAAACATTTGATTGACCGCTCCTGTCATGATTTCACATGCAGATGCGGCGCAGGCTTTCCATTCACTCCCTGGAAATCCATGCCAACTTTTCCTCGCTGGCTCGCCTGCCTTAGATTATCAGGAGCATCACATATCTTTCTTTCAATAGTCTCTGTCTATTGAGCCCTGATTACGAAATTCTGGGCCGATACCAATGTTTTGATGTTGTGTTTTTTATTTGTTTATTCCCTGTTTTGTGCCAACTGTTCAGGCAACCAGGTCCTTCATTAAACCATCTTTCAAAGAGAACAAATTGATCATTCACTTTGATGAAACACCCTTTAATATAACCGTTCACGTTGAAAAATATTGTTTTGCTTCAAAAGGCCTTTTTAACCTGCTGTACGACTACCTACTCAATGACGAAAATTTGTCAGTGCTTACATAGCCTTATAAACTGACGGCAGGGATGTCATGAAGCAGCAGCTCACAGATAAACGTCCGCCACTTCCATCAGTGAATTTCATCTTAATAGCAGATAGCAGTCAACAAGGTGACTTTGGTGCATCCCTACTGTGTATGCCAGGTGAAGGATGGTCACCTCTGATTCAGCTGAGCCATTTAGAGTAAGACAATTTAGGAGAAAACAGCGGAATGAGGGAAGAGCGCAATGAGGGAGAGGGTGAGAGACAAAGAGGGAAATGCAGTGACATGGAGAGAAAGTCATTTTTCTGTCGCTAAACTTTGCTTCATTTTACTGCCGGCCAAAAAGCCACTTTGGCTCAAACGCTTTGCTTGACTAGCTTCTCACTGGGGCCCTACATGTGACGAGCATCGAAGTCCTCCTGTTTATGTTGTTGGATGCCCACCGCCCTGCTGGCAGAATCCTGCAAACGGATGAGTCATAGGGCCACTGTGGGCCTCAGCACCCTCCCTGCCTGAAGCGTGTCCCCTCCACACAAACACACTCCGCTGCATCTTAAATTAAAGCTGTGGGTACTCAGCTTTGAGTGCAAACATCACCAGGCTCCCTTACCCTAAACTTGTACTTGGTACTCCTGTGGAGATTCCTGATGGTGCAGGACAGTTCGTCGCCGTCGTAGCTTGGCTGGAAGCCATATCCCTGGGACAAGACAAATGACAAATGGAGAAAAAAAAAAACAACCAGGTGAGCAATGACTTACCAGACAACCATTGTAGCAGAAAACAAAGTGGTCTGAAGGAGACAAACAGCTCCAGGGAACAGACAAATGTTTTTGTGTTTTTCCTCACAGGCATGTCTGCAGGTAGTTGCTTGCAGTGCAGGTGACAGTGGCTATAAATGTCATGTAACTTTTAGAGAAGACTGATGTTGCAAAGGAAAGATATGCGAGTTTGATTTTTTTCCTTTTGGCTGGGTTGAATTATGTATGTGAGTGTATTTTATTAATGGTGTCCATATTTCATGCTGTCTGAAGACCAACTTAAGCCAAAAAGATGCACTTGGAAATACTGCCCTCTAAGACAAAATGGCACTCCAACTGCAGCAAGAAGCTCACAAAGAAGGGAAACAACATGTATAATAAAGCCTTTAGTTGCAGATCCTGCTGTTTCATTGATGGGTGTTGAACTCAAACACTTTCTGTATTAAAAAAAAAAAAAGACTGAGAAACTCACGGAGCCTTCCTCCTCCATCTCTAAAACATAGTAGATGTCATCCTCCTTTGGAGAGCTAGTGGGCCTCTGCCACTTCAGACACAGCCAGGTCACGCCTGCCATCTCCAGCTCTGGAGGGAAGGGTGGCAATGGCACACTGCATGAGGTGAACAGGTCCACCACTTCACTGAACTCGCTGGGGAGGGCAGAGAGAGAGAGACAGAGGATGGGAGAGGATGGGAGAGAGAGACAGGAGAGACAGAGTGAGAGACACACATGCGCCGCACACAGATGGAGACAGTGAATGGAAGAAACGGCAACATAAAAATGGACAACAGACGGGGTGCTATCCAGGAAATAATCAAGCATGTTAGCGATCCTACCTCACACCCATGTCATTTTTGGCTGCAAGGCGGAAGGAGTATCTCGAAGCCGGTGAAAGCTTTGTCACTCTATACTGCTTCTGAGCTCCATAGTAGCACTGCTCATAGATCCCAGTGCCCTTCCCCTTCAGAGAACATAGTGTTTAGTTTGAAGATCAAGCAACAACATAATCTCAGTTCATTGTGCAATGTTTAACATTTCTTTCACGATAAATAAATAAATAAATAAATACCTCATCCCATTGAAGAATGTAATTTTGGATTTTGGAACCGTTGTCACACGGAGCCTGTGGATAAACCATGATAGTTTATTATATGTAAATCAGAAAAACATAGCAAATACACATACTTTCATGCATTCAGAGTGAAAATGTTAAATATTTTTAGATGGCTTAAGCACCACCATCCTTCTTTACTAATGCCAAAAAAGCATCACCTGCATCACTAACAATAACGAATAGGGTGCATCCAGGTGTGCACACTTTTCTATGCTTTAATTAACTCAGACATTTACACACACACACACACACCCCTGTTTGGAATCTCTTTCACCCAGCCAGTTTGGAGCAATGGATCATTGGAGTTTGTTTTCTTCAAATAACCACCATTACAGGTGAAAATCTTTCTGACGTGACGTGAGTTTGCGGAGGAAGCAATATTTCAACTGTTTATTCATGTTGTGTTTTGCCACATACGCCAAATTCCTGCCTCACTCTCCGACTCTGTCACGGAAGTTTTAGCGGCAGGCAAACCATAACATGGTCTTAAAGTGAGGTGTGCTAACCGAACAAGCTGGTCTAGAGTCGAAAGCATAGTCTGTTTCCTGCTATTTAAAGGACACATTAGATGCGCCTACACAGGCCTGATTTTACACAGTAACACAGTAATGTACTGTAACAAATATCATGGCTTATTCAATCAGCAAAACTAAAAGCTGTAGTTATACACTCTCCAAAGGAAACGAGGAAGGAGTTTTAAATAAACAATGAAGGTTATCAGCTGTTCCTCCTATTTTCCTCAATAAGGACACCCTTGATCCAAACACACACACACACAGAGGGACACGCAGTAAAGCTCCTCCTCAGTTAAATATCAGTGTATTTCTTCATCAAACAGATTTGTTGATGGGACAGATGATTGTGAAATGGTGGGGCAGAGGGCCCAGAAGCCGAGGATCACATCCCTTTCTCTCAGCGATGATAAGTGCCACTGTGTAATATGTGCCAGGCCCTGACGCACCTGGCTTTTAAAAGGGAATGGTAGACGACACTCAGATGGTTTGATTTAAGTTCCATCCAAGAAACACTCATACCACCGCTTTCGCTGTTTAACTCGCAAAATGGTCTTTAA
Organism: Spondyliosoma cantharus; assembly: GCA_900302685.1. NCBI lineage: Eukaryota > Metazoa > Chordata > Actinopteri > Spariformes > Sparidae > Spondyliosoma > Spondyliosoma cantharus. The sequence continues at coordinate 17,663 of OMLP01009448.1, read as the reverse complement.
AGCATGTGCTATAGACCATCTAAATAGGAGGACAAATATGCCTGTATATTAAAAGGTGCCATGTCTTACAAATTATACCATTGTCTAAATACTGGGTTGATCTACATTGCACATTTTTTACAGACCTTTCCTTTCAAATGCTGTTCCTACTTGCCCTCCATCCTTTAAACTGTGTTTTTTTTAATCCCAACTCCATCAATCATCATCCTGTTTTTACCTTCCACTGGAGGACAAGTGTGTTCTTGGTCCCACTGGCCTTCCTGGGGGGATTGGGAGGATCCGGCTCACAGCTTAAAGTGGCGAAGCTCACAGACTCCGACGGGCTTCCCTGTAAACAGTTACACATGGCCTGGACCCTGAAATGAGAAGAACAAAGTGTTTACAAAGTGTTCCTCTGTGCAATAACACCGTTAGTTCAAACAAAAGCATGTGGAGGGCTGTGCCAACCTGACATAGTAATCCGTTGCTGGTCGAAGGTCTTCTAAAGTAGCACTTAGTTCTTCCCCGCTTCATCAGAGGAAAACAGAAAAAATTGTTTCAAATTACTGTCTCCTTTTCATACCTTTAACAACGGTTGGTGTTCAGTCTCGTGGCAGCTTGCTGCTAGTACTCACCAGTACATGCTCTTGTATTTCCCATCTTTGCCGCTAAGTGAGATTGAGACCTCATAGCTGAGGGGCTCCTGGGGGCCGCAGTCATCCTCCACAATGCCGTTCTCACTCTCTGGCCTGGCGGGCGCACTCCAGCTCACTACTGCTCCCCTTGCCTGAATGTCTGACACCTACCATATGAGAGTTTTATGTGTCACTATCAAGTCTACTCCATCAAACCTGGACATGAAGCAGAAAACTGCAGCACCTGCCAAATCTAAAAAAATAAATGTGTCAAACACATTTACAACCCTAAACCCAACTGGTGTCTGATAATTAGTCCCGCACAATGCTGCCAAGTCTTTTACATTCATCATGAAGACAAGCTCTTATTCTTATGCTTAAGCATTTTATTGTATATAGTGTATAGAACTTTCAAAACCAACACAAAAATCACATTGCTTGGCAGACAAAAAGAGACAGGGATCAAAATACTCATGCTGATGCCACCCTGGGAAAAGGTTTTCAGCACTTGGCAGAGATGTGCTGTGCAACCCTGAGATTTTTCATTCTGTTTTGAGGAGGTTTAAAAATAGCCCGAGACACACTGCAGGGGGGATTCATATGTGGAAGAATTCAATCAGGTCAAGTCTGTACCTCCTCCTCCCCTCTGCCCTCAGGGGCCCACCTTACTCCTTTACTTCCCACAGTTACATTCTCAGTCCTTTAACAAACCAGAGTGGCAGCAAAGACGAAGAAAATCCACTTTGCGTTGAAGCTGAACCTTCCTGCATTAGACATCCTCCCTAAACTTTATCAATCATCTTTCCAACAGACTTGTTTTGCTACTTTTACAGGGAGTTCAGACCTTAACGACAGTGTATGACAAATCACATCTTTTATGAGGTCAAGGAAATTCTATTTCTAGTTCTACTGATTCCCATCCAGCTGCTGTTAAAACAGCTATTCTCCTCTGTATTTATCTGCTTTGCTGATGTGAACCTGGCACTACTAAACCAGGGTTTTGCGAGGTTTAGTTCAAAGAATAAAAAAGCTTTTGCATTTGAAGTCTAATACATAATCTTATAATTTGGGACAAAATAAACTACCATGAGGATGTGGGAGCTTGGTAATTTACTTAAAAATCTGTACTTCTTTTAAATTAAAGTTCAAACCGTTAAGTAAGTGCTAACATTGTTGTTTGGTGGCACATTTGGGAATAGAAATCCCCACATGGATGCTACTCAGCAGGTCTAACTCGATTAGTAAGATGTCAGCAAGAATTCATCACGGATGTTAATAGAATGTTTAATGACGCATTGGCATCATTACGAGTTTTCACGAACACAGCACTAACAGGCACAGGAAATCTTGCAAATTGTACTGATTAGATAAAGAAAAAAATAATGATAGCAGAAGATAGATAGTAGATGGAATACTAACCACTGGTTTACCGATGGTACTCAGTAGTGCTTGCAGGGCCTGAGCTTCTTTGTCCAGCTCTGAGGAGAGAAATACAGGTTGATATGGATAGAAAAACAACACCCGACTTATTCTCTGCCTGCAATTGTTTCTGTTGGATTTGGGGTGTTATGTTATTTCTATCTTAGTATTTTAACATTTTTAAACATTACGTCCATGTTTGGACAGTGCAGAAATATTTTGGTACATCTGCAATTACTCGCTTAAAAAAAAAGGAAATGTTTTAATGGCGGCCGGTCAAATGTAAAGATGTGACATCTCTTTATAAATGTACCATCACAGATCGACATTTAAAATCAGCAGTAAGGCTGCGACAAACAATTATTTTCATGGAACCAGAAAATGTTTGACATTTTTGCTTGAAAAATTACTAAAAATTATTTAACGATTATCAAGTAGACAATTTTTTTTTCAATCAACCAATCATTGCTGCTCTAATCAGCAGGATTAATGATGATTTTGTGGCAGAAAAAGTAACCGTGCAGCAAAGTATTTTGCCAATAGCAGACAGCAAAACTAACACTAAGTCAAGTTTCATTTTGTTTTTTTTGTTTTTTTTAACATGCCACTGTATTTTATTGGTCGACTGCTCATTTTTCAGTGTTCCAGGATTTCAGCAATCTTCACGAGGTCATAAGGTGAAATTATTTTTCCCTCCACTTTCAAAATTGACAGTAATTCCTTAATTATGCACTGGTGTCGCCAAGTAGCAGTGTTAAACTCCATGATTAATGAGCAGTCAGAGTTCATGTAATCAAGAATAATGTTGGACGTGTTGCTGATCCCTCAGTGCCACCAGCTGCTGCAGCTAATGAGGCACTATTCTGAGCGCCTAAACACAACACACTCCTAAGATCCGGAGGTTACCGCTTGCCAGCCCAATTGTAAACCTCAACGAACCTCTACCCTTTAACCTACTTACCTCCTGACTCTCC
>OMLP01009446.1:1307-15710 GCA_900302685.1 Spondyliosoma cantharus | reverse complement strand
GTGAATAAAGAAACTGTTCTCAGAGGACAATAAGGTCCCAGAACACTGTTTGAATATAGAGAGGTGGCAGGGTCCGCCACATATAGACAAAGTAAGACGGAAATTGAGTTTGTTTGTTTATTGAGTTTGTTTGTTTATTTATTAGTTTGTTGTTTGTTGTTTGTCCCCCAACGCGATAAATCTCATAATTTGGCGTTTTTTAAAGGGAGTCTGGTGGTTAGGAGGCGGAGCTTCCATGATGAGTCGAGACTGATCCTCTGCAGCAGCAGCTTACAGCTAAATTATTTTTATTCTCATATTTTCTGTTACTGTAACCTGTAGCCTCGGTCAGACTGACTGGCTGAACATTAGTTTGAGGTCTTAATCCGACTGTTGCCTGGTGGAAGCACAGAAGATAAAAACAGAAACAGAATGAAACCAAGCTAACTGTGAACATTTGGATCACATCCTACTGTTTAACTGGCGGACCCTGCCACCATTCGATCTTCAAACAGTGTGTAGCAGCATGGATGTGTGAGGTGTGTCTATGTGTGGGCGGAGTTGTGTGTGTGTGTGTGTGTGTGTGTGTGTGTGTGTGTGTGTGGTGGTTAGGATGGATAATCACAGTAAAAGGAGTGTGTTTTTTGTTATTCTCCAGTTTATATCCATTAAGTTTTTATTCTTATTTTAAATACAGTCTTTAAAAGCATCATTCACAGTTCTTTACTGACTCCGCTCAGCTCAGTCCTGCTGTGTGTTTCGCTCGTCGCTGGGTAACGAGGTTCTGAGAGCAGAGATTCATTCTGCTGCTCACTGCCATTTACGAGCATCATTTCTTTTCTTTCAACACACACAAATCTTTAATGTTATTATTATTATTTTTGTGTTAAATACAGGCTGATGTATCTATGATGCCTGGATTGGGGCGTGCATACATGTCCATCAGTCACAGTTTCTGTTGTAGCCTACTTTCATAAAATTCAATCACAAGACAATCTGTTCAAGCTCAGCTGCTTAAATATAAAACTGGACTTACTGATGCATTCAAAGCAGCTCGACTTGAACGCAGCGCACCTTACTGAGAAAGTTCAAACTCCACCTGAGCAGCAAAGAGAGAACAGCTGTGCTCACAAGTTCATCATTACGACCCACACCAAGCGTGATCAGCTCGACCGAGGCAAACCAGCGAGTGTGTTCCTATCGCCACTCGAATCTCTTTGTTAAGCTGCTTTACCTGCGTGTCTCATTTCTGACTCGAGTGTATCCTGCATCTCTCTGCTGCTACTTATTTTCCTCTTGAATCTTAGCTTTCAGAGCGAGCTCCCCGTCTCATCTTTCTCTCGCCGCTGCATCAGTGGCGTGCCGCGCTCCCTGCTATGCGCCGCGCCTGTGGGGAGTCTCGTCAGTCACCCGGACCTAGGACACCTCCTGACAAGGTCACAGAGGTCTGCCACTCTGAGATTAAAACAGCTCCATCCATCCAGAGAGTTCCCCCTCCGGGCAGCCATTATCATAGCAGATCGCCATGCCAAAAAGCTCCAATGGATATGTAGTGCACAGGCTCGACCTTCCAGCAGACGGCTGTCATTTCCAGGTCTCTTTGTCTTGTGAGGTGTTGATGGTCGGTGGTTATAGTGTTCCCCTCTTTTCTTTTGATGGCGTTTGCAGTCGGCAGAAAGTTCATAATTTCATGTTGGTGTGTGGGTAGAAACAAGAGGTCACCTGGATAATGTGTTCCCTGTACACCTGTTCTCACCTGGCTGTTATTGTTTCTGTATGAGCGATCAGCTTCAGCCAGGCCAACAGCCGGACGGGCAGGCAGTCCAAAGGTTTCACACAAACACAGCTGGCAACGCTGGCACACGACCCTCATTACTGCTCACTAGTGCTCACACGTTTGCTCGCTGGACTCGTGGCTCACCGTGTGATTAAGAGTCTGCGAGACCGAGCATTACTCAAACTTTTATCCAACCATCCTTTATTTCTCTCACACTTGAGCTCCACTTGACATCAGTTCATCATCTGCTCATAAACAGTGACGGACATTAAGTGCTGTCACCTTTCACCTCCGTTTCACTGCTGTTTACTGTTTACTGTTTACTGCTGAGTCTTATGAGGACGCAGAGACACGAGTTAAAGCTAACAGGCAGCCGATCGGTCCGGCTGGGAAACATGATGTTCACTGTCCTGTTTCAAATCTTAACAATCTCCCTCGCTGCCATGAAGCAGCCCAGCAGAACTCCAGTAAGAACTGACCCGGTGCCGTTTGCTGTTAACAGGTTCTGAGCTCCCGACAGGAACAGAACATCTGTTTGTGTCTGCACACTAATTACTATGATTACACTAATGTTTCTTAATGGGGTTATGATTAGTTGATATTTAAATGTGGCACAAAGCACCTTTGGAGGCATATACCATTAATTTAGATAAGTTAGCTCTCATGTTATCGTGTTGTGAGAAAGCTTCTCGTGGTTCAGCCCAGTGGACCTGGTTGTATTTTGCTGCGGTCATTTCACAATTTAAATATCATTTTGGTTTGTCTTATAAATACAAGCAGAAATAAAAATGTTCCCATGAGACTCTTATCAATCCTGAACTGATTTCTTTTTAAACGTCAGCTTTAACGTTCGTGTTTGGTACATTTTTAATGAACTAACTCCACATAAGCTGCTTCAACACTTTGTTTCCACTGTAGTGAATGAAAGTGTCCACAGCAGGTGCTCAGTGGTTTGTATGTGTCCACGTTACAAACAGAAAAAGATCAGTCTGCTATATGTGTTCCTCAGGCTGTGTGCTGCCTGGTTTCCAACACGACCTCATACCTGAAGACTGAATGGGTCAAAATGACATAAACTGTATCGCTGCTGGTAAAATAATGTGACTGTAGTAACGGACGAGTGACCAAACCGTCATCGTTCAAGAGAACGACTTGGTTAGGTTCAAGAGAACATTACAGTTTAAAATGATGATGTTTAGTGAGGAACTCGTCTACATTACTTACAGAACTTCATTTACGTTACGTACGTGACATCACTCAAACATGTTAGTGGTTAAAATAACTCGTCGTTGACTTTTTGTCTCACTCTGGACATGAGTTCAAGTCATGTGCTGGTTCATTCCTGATTCTGGGTGTTTGTACGACTTCACCTGACTGTTAAATATGAGTTATTGATTAGCTGCTTTCATGTTCAGCCTATATGGTTGTTTATCTGATGACGACTGGCTGCTTCTTCTGACAGAAATGGGTCATCAAGTGAGACATTATCTTTACATTAGACTGCTGATGAACAGGAATGACTGTCTGTACATGTGACATCCTGGGAGAGGATCCTCCTCCGTGGCTCCTCCTGAGGTTTCTTCCATCCTCTTTATTGTTTTTCCCTGTTAAAAGCGTTTTGTCTCTTGAATCGACAGTCGTTCACTGTACAGATCGTGAAGCCCACTGACGAGATGTGAAAGTGATTTTGGGCTACATAAATAAAGTCGAGTGAGTTTTAAAGAAAATACTTTTACATTTTATCTTCAGGGTTTTGTCCAGATGCTTGATGTCGTCTACATACAGTACCTGCTCAGTGTAGCTAAAGATTAACTTTAGGAGTTGACAGTGAGGTACTTTGTGAACATCATCACCAGGGACTGATGTTAACAAGGTGGAGATACAAACTCCAGACAGATCAGCAGTCTTCTCCCACATTCATGCTCATGTTGATCAGAGTCTGACCCTCGTCTACACCTGCGTGTCACATTCAAACAAAGTGGAAACACGAGTGAATGGTTCGTCTGGGATAAGAGCCTGCAAAGAGCTCTCAGCATTTCACACACCACAAATTCGAAACTAATTTCCTCGTTCTTGTTTTAGAACAGCAGGTAAAACTCGACCGGCCGTGTCGACGATTTCAGGAAATGCTCTCGAACGTTCGTCTGAGTGCCGCGTAAAAACTAAAACCGTGACCAGGCAACATTAACCTCAACGTCCAACCTGAACAAGCACCTGATGAGCATCAGTTCCGACCCGTCTTATCCAATGAAGCAGAACACGGGTGATTTTTAACATCAAGATGATAATTCACGTTTCATCTTCGGTGTTTCGACACATGCAGCTTCGTGCTCTTTCACTTCTCTGCCTGCTGCCCATTTCTCTTCTTCACTGCAGCTTGTTCCACATTTAGACGGCATCAAATCTTAATTGATGAGTGAGTACGTGTGTGTTTGTCTGCCTCAGAGCGACTCAGGCCCTCGTGGGGGCAGGAACACGGGTACGGGGAGATTTGGGGATCAAACGCGTGTGTTTGTGAATGAATTCTGTCAGGCGGATTGCCAAAGCCGGGGCTGCATGTGCCCGCAGGGTGAGGAGGACTGGGATGTACTGTATTTGTTTGGAGATGATTGTGCGTGCACAAACACATCAACACAAACACACACACACACTTGCGATGCTTCTAATTGGCAGAAGACAGCTGCTGCCAACCAGAAAACCCACGTGAAAGTACTCATCGTTCTGTGGCCCACAGGCAGCCACGCCACACTTCACAATTTACCCTCATTGTAATGAGCACAAATGTGCAGTGAATTCATTTCCCGTCTAAAGCGTTTTATTTACAAGCCATATAGCAGCACAAAGGCTAACAACCTTTGATTGTCATTATATTCTCATCATATTTATGGAATATTGTCGTTGCTATAAAGATTCATTAGACTGGTATCAGAATGGACCTGGTTCCTGAGCACAGAGGAGAGACGACAGCTTCTGTTTCGGGTCGTTTATTTCAATTAAACCGTCGAGTTGTTCTAAAGCAGCCGTGCTAACATTACGTCAGTCACGGCACTTCGTGTGGCTCCAAGTGAAAATGACATTTTATTGGCACATTCTGCTGACGTCATCATTGTTAATCAGCTCAGTACATCTCTGCAAACCACACGACTGTCTACATGTTGCAACTTTATATTTGGTTCAATTTGAATATTATGTTATGAAAACGGTGTCTTATGATCTGGTTAGTTTTGGCTCAAACATCACTTGGTTAGCAGTTAGAAGAGGAACTTATTATTCCTGTTTTTGTCACCAGAAACACGGCTGGAGATCAAAAATATCTGTTTTTTGTTTCCACAAATAGGTCAAGAAATTGTCAAAGAAATGTATTTTTGTTTCAATCAACAATAATGACCTCAGGTGAGAGGTGTGACGTTTAGTTTGAAGGAAAACATTCAGACTGAACGACTGCAGCTCGTCTGAGTCACTGGAGCAAAACTACGGTGGTAAAAATCTTTGGAAATTCAGTTCGGTTGCTTCAGATTGATGCCAGTTGTATCCGTGCAGATGTATTCTGATTTTGTACGATGAAATATTCTAATACTAAAGGTTGAATTGTTCATGTCGGTGCAGGTGATGCTGTATTGATCAGGTGTTCAGTCAGTGACCTTGACCAAGGTGAAGTCAGCTTGACTGCCAGATTTACACGATCATTTTGTTTGACTTCCTTCGTCAGTGAGCATCGATCCGTCTGCGTCGTCATTAAACATGTGGAAATCATGGAGCGTAAAAATAAACACAATTAAAAGACAGAAATGTATTTTCCATATCTGAAAGTCCAATCAGACATGTTAAAGATTCCCTCCCATTGATAAAGTGATTCACTCTCCACTCCAGCCTTCACCTCCCGAGCTCGCGCTGAAGATTATCAAAAACTTCCGTCTCATGAGAGCCGTGTTGAGTTTGTGTGGAAGGATCCCAGAGCAGAGAGAGACGGTGAGAAGACAGATGGCTCGGTTGTTTACAGCACTCAGCAATAATTGTCATAACTTAGTAACTCATTCCGATGATCCATTCACGGCTTTGAGATAAACTCTCACAGATGCAGGACACGTAAGACCCCCCTCACCCCCACACCGCATCTCCGGGCAGGTTCCCGTCTGCCCAGTAGAGGGAAGCAAAGCCACACAGCCTGACAGGAGAAAGAATAGCTGGGCGTGAATTTATCCAGATGGTGAGTGGCAAGCAGGCTCCTCTGCACTTCTGTCCCCGAGCAGGCAGAAAGGCCCTTTCAACTCTCTTCAATCAAGTTTCCATAAAGGCAGAAAGAGACCGAGTGCTCCTTACAGCGGGGGCTTTGTGAGCGCTCCGTTCCAAAGTGACAAATACAGCAGCTTCAGATCCAACCCCGACAGAGAGAGCAGGAGCGCCAAGAAAAATAGTAGAGGAGAGCGCGGAAAGGGAGAAGCGTGGCGTTTGCATGGAGAAGCAGCAGATTTGATTACCAAGCGCAGTTTACAGTCGACCCTCAGCTCTGGATCCGGTTCATCTCCACCTGCCCTTGATCCAACTTTGAACCTGCAGCTCTTTAAGCCTCGGCTGTGTGTAATACTGGCTCTCTCTCTCTCGTTCTCCTTCCTGCTGCATCTCCCTCTCTAATTAATGCTCAGCTATGTGAACCCAGGATTAGATCAGGCCAGGGAAATCAATGGCTGACAGCACAGAATATAAGAAGGAGGAGAGCAATAAGCAAGCTGTCACATTTTAATCAGAGCGGTTGAAGATCGCAGGTAACGGCACTGGTTCCCGTTTGAGGTTGGAGTGTGTGTCAGTCGCGTGTGCAGAGTCGAGGGGAGCTCGCTGCAGAAGACTGTGTGATGTCGGTGGGAGAGGTTGGACCCCGACGTTCCCACAGAAGGACCGACTGATCCTTCCGAAGTCCTCGAGGCGTGCGGGGCTCTGCGAGAGTGCAGCCTCAGCGGCAGCAGTCGTGGGAATGGAAGCTCCCCGCGGCGTGTTTTTCACAGACTGGCCTCGGATGGAAAACATCACACTTGACTCTCCTTGCATGATGTCACCAGGGTGCTGAATCATGCAAATGAGACTGTGTGAAAAAAGAATCCAGAGCTACATTTCACTTACACAAAAAAAAAGAAAAAACGTTTTAAGGAAATTGTGCCCTCAACAAAACCCCCTACTCCTGAACATTAATGAGAAAAACACTGAGGCAGATTCATGAGTGTTGTTCTCGGGGGCAGGAGCTGGTGTTCCACTGATCTGCCACTGATAGCAGCAGAACGGAGCCGTATTAAACTAAGTTCTGCCTCAACAGTAGCTGTAATAGGCTGAACAGTGGGAAAGCGCAGTAAGTGAACTAGATTGTTGTGTTTGTTTGTTCTGCTCAGCACATTTTCAATCAGTCAGCACGTCACCTCCCTCGCTGATGATGCATATCCATAAACAACATAAACAAGTTCACTGTAAAAACAGTTGAAGACAGCGTTTGAACATTAGGTACAGTATTCGATACAGTCGCTGTTTTTGTCTGTACATCCAGACGGACGTCCCCTGAACACAAATGTAAACTTACTCAACCTGCTGATCAATCTTTACAAATAGATCGCTGCGTTATAAAGAGTCTCTGGATCACAAAGTTAGCTGGTTAGCTGTGTGCAGGTAACAGAGATGTGTAGTGGAGAGTCTTGTGTTCACAGAGCTTCATGAGAGTTTTGTTTTGTTGAGCTGCTGTGAGCGCTGTCTCTCTATGTCCGTGCCGGAAAATCTGCCAGATCATATGCCTGGAAGTGTTGTCAGACTCTGACTGCTGGAAACTGAACATGATCCACACATTAACTTCCACTTATAGGAAGCCTGCTCTGCCGTTCCCTCAGGCTGTGCAGCACGTCTCACTCAGGCTCTTGTAAATGTCTCATCACATTTCAATAACTTATTAGATTGCAGTGATTTTATTTTCAGGAATGTCTTTTTATTTCCCACTGAACCCTTGCTAAGACCGACGTACTTCAAACTGGTTTACATCCTAAACAGTTTTTCTTGGATCTCCTGGTGACAGCGGCTCAAACACCTTCACCTCGGGAGACATGACGTCTCGTGTACTCAATAACCGGCTCACTCGTGTTTATTATATCGCTCCGTTCCTTCACCAGGAGCTTCACAGTGGCTGAACGTCCTCTGCTCCTCTTTGCTGTGTATACTTTGCTGCTGCAGCTCCGTTCCTGGAGGGACGGACTTCATTCACAATTAGCTTGCTAAGCGGTGTCCTTCCACTTACCGCGAGCTTTAAAGAAACCAATACACGTAGCGAGGCCCCCCGAGGACATAGTTCCCTAGAGCAGAGCGTTCTGCTGGAAAGACAACGGTGCACTTTTACATGAAAGTTTTACATCGATTTTTTTGGAAGGGTTTGCAAAGTATATGATAGCGTATTTAAATGCAAGGAAGCTGCTTAGAGAGATGGAAAGTTGAGGTCAGGAAGGTGGAAGTGAAAGAGAATCCTCTTGGTCAGAGAGTTTACCGGCAGAGCACCAGCCTCGGAAAGCTTTTGTTTCTCGAAAATGTATTTATTTAAACTGAATGAGTGAAGCAGAGCACACGAGTCACGTCTGAGATGATGGCACTGCTACACACACTGTTAGTCGGTTGTAAAATGAGATGCAATGTGCATGAGTGTGAATAAGAGATTAAGTGCGTGCTACAGTATTTCTTCTTGCTGAACGGACTGTTGGTGCTCTGCAGGTGCTGCTGTGTCACCGACAGCCTGGGAAGAGAGAAAAATACTGAAAGAGGAAGACAGAGTGGAATAAATATAATTCCATGTGGGTTTTATTTCCTGCTGTGTAACTTTAAAACAAGAATAGCACACAACAGACTTTAAATTGAATTATAGTTTAAAAGTTACTCCACCAGTGAGGCTGAACCATGAGCCTCTTAGAGCCACGATTATGCAGACTCTCATTTAAATGAACAACGAGTTGGCACAGCTTCAACCAGAGAGAGACGATCACTATTTAAAACCCTCGGAAGTCTGGACCTTGTTTGAATCCACTCTCCCTGGACTCGACAGATGTTGGACTCAGATGGACTCTGAGGAAGAGAGAGACAGATAACGGATGAGGACGAAGGGTAGAAAGGAAAAGTTAGATTGTGGGAATAAATGTTTCAGTAAAAGTAGAGAGACAAGACGTCATGGAGCGCAGAACTCTTGTCAGACGCGCCAGACTCAGAGTTGATAAATGTGTTTCTGTAAAACTACGAGTAAGTTAAAACTTTGCGTGTCTTTAGTGTTTCCTCTTGACACAATGCTCACGCTCTGGTTGGGTTTAGGGTTCATAAATATTCATGTTTGGTCTTAAAATACCTGGTTTAGTGGTGATAAACATGACTGGAGCTGGTTCGACTTCTGATCACAAATATCATTTTTTGTTCCTCAGACACTGGTGGAAAACGTCACAAGCTCTCCTTAAACACATCCAGTGGTGTCACGCTGACAGATGCTGAACTCAAACTGCGCTCACTTGCAATCTTGACGCCTGTAACTCGACATCCAAGTGAGGCAATTAACATGTTATGTTACACGTTTTGTAGAAATGACAATTCGGTACATAGCCAGTGACGATGTAATGTGTTGATCAAGGCTGATTCTCTGCTAACAGATGTAGCTCATATATATGTGGAGGATCATACAGAAGGGAAGCTAACAAGCAGGGTGACATGTGACTTTGCAGTATTATATCATATTATATTATATCAACTAATCAGTAGTTGAGGCACTGAAACATTTCCTAAACAAGAAGCGCTGCTCAGTAACGAGTGTTTACAGGATGTGAGAAAGTGAGATCATCTTCCACTCAGAAATAGATCAGAGAGCAGAAGTGAACTGGGAGCAGGTGATCTAAATAAATGTGATTTGAATAGATTTATCCACAGGAGGTGTTGAACACATAGTTCAGTGCCAAATTTGGATAAACAGCAAGTTATTAAAAACTGACATTAAAAATGTAAAAAAATAAAATACTGCAGAAATCAGCAGGAGTAAATAGTTTGAATACTGAAGTTATGAAAAGTGCAGGAGGAAGTTTGGTGGAGTTTAAAGGAGCAGTGGGGGAGAGGAAATGAATGGGAGGACTTTAAAGAGGAGTGGGAGGAGGAGTGTGGGAGAGGAGCACCAGAGGAACACGAGATGAAGAGGGAGGAAACCGACTGAGCGGCTCAGATGGAGAATAACTCAACGAGAAGAGAAGTGAGCATGAAGCAGGGAACTCCGGACAGAAGCGTCACGATGCTCAGCCGACTGATAAATTAAAATCAGACGTACATGTTGACACGTCGTCTCTGGAGAGGCTGGTATTAACCTCAGCAGTGTGGTGATGTCACGAGGAGGCCGACACTCTCTCCTTATGTTTCCTGAAGGTATTTACTCAAGGTGTGCGATGAGTGTGAAGAATGATTCATTCAGATGAAATGAATGATCCATAAAGATTATGCCTGCACTCCATTCTGTATCGTATCACTGCCAGTTCTGCCTCCTGCTTAAGCTTAATTTCATCTCTCCGATCTCTTTCTCTACCTCGCAGGGACCTTTTCCCGTCTCTTCCTGCCTCCACACTCTGTTCTGTCGCAGCCTTTTTCTTTCTCCTGACTTACTACACGCTCACTTTAATTGTACTCTCATCACATGGATTGTCAAACAGGGATTGGGCAGACTGAAAGACTTAAGCTCCACTGTCTGTGGGAAGCTGTCACTGGCAGCTTTCAATCTCTTTCTCAGGACGAATCAATAAACTTCACACTCAGGACTCAAGTTGACCCAGCCGAGCAAGAGAAACGATTCAAGATGTGAGGGCTGAGGGATGTCAACATTTATACGTTGGGATTCTGGCAACGGACACATGGCTTTTCTTTTGTTGATGAATGGTCGCTGTTAACCCCGGTACAAAACAGTCTGCATCAACCACTTTAAACTTTCTAGCAAAGTTTGAGTGTTTTCAGTGTCCTGCTTTTGAAAAAGGCAGACGAGGTCAGAGCCGAGTTTTTTAAAGCATCCAAGCAGCCAGAATAAAATGTCTCTGCAAACCACTGATATGTTCACATGTGTGTATGAGTCATAGACTTACACAGCACGTTGACATCTCCACATACCGTTTAAATATGAAGTTCATATTACATGTTTATGATCTGACTGCAGCATCGGGAGGTCGAGGGGACGGTGACAAGCCTCTGAACGCAGTCCCTGACTCTGTTTTAACATCTGTAATAGAAGAATTACTGGATGTTCTGGATGAAGACATTTCAACATCTGTAGGCGTCACACCGCTGGATATTCTTAAGGTGACAAAAACAGGTATTTTTTTTGTGTTCTGTGTGCCTGAACCCGACCAGAGCAGAAACATGACGGTTCACAGTGGTTAGAAATCCAACCAACCACTTCTAGAAGAAAAGGCAAGTGAAATCATTCAGAATGCTTCTCTGTGGCTTCGTTCATAAACAGAAACAAGAAATCACGTTTGTCCTGCTGATGAGCAAAACCATCCGAGGAGCGTTTACTGTACTGTCATTTACTGTGTCCAGTCGTTTTATGGTCTATGAATCTGAACCAGTAAAACTCTCATTAGAGTATTAGAAATGAGTCACCTTACTCAAAGTCCCTGCTGAGTCAGCGCTCCCTCCACCAACACACACCTCTTTCTCCACCTCCTGTCAACCTGCAATCAATCCTTTGGTCATCGATCGATTAGAGGAACCCGGAGGTTGGATTAGAAGTGCTGCCTTGCCTCCACTGAGGTAAAGTACACGCATGATGTCATTAACCATCACCTGGCTGCAGTCATCAAAGAAAAACACAGTCTTAATTTTCCCCTCCAGTGAAAGTGTGCTGATAGAAATCTGACACCAGGAGGATTGATTGATTTTTTTTATTCCAATAAGAATGAATATAAATTAAAGTAAATCAAGTATACCAATCAAATAGTCAGATAACAAGACATCCGACCTACGATACAGATATTTAATAAACCATCTCAGTCAACCAGCCACTCATGTATCAGACAGGTGGTGCTGGCCATCACAGGGTGGTGTAACAGACTCTCCACCTAGCTTTCAAAATAATGTTCAACTCTTTAAATGTTGCTCAGGATTGTGGTGGAGTCGAGTCCGGTCCAGCAAAATGCTGGCGGATGAAATGTTTACGGTGTAACAAGGTGCCAAACATGAGATGATTAGTTACATCTGCTAAACGGCTGCTTGGTGCCAAATTGCTTGGAGATGAAGCAAGAAGTCCTGGAAATGTCCAACAAACAGTCACCTCACGCTCCTGCTGAGTCAGCAGCACCACCACGGTCCGAGACGTCCTCACACCTCTGGCCAATCATCAATCAATACACACTTCCATCACCGTTTGAAAAGCACTACAGTTTAATCACCCCGCTCTGATTTCTCTAAAGATCCTCCTGTAGTGGTGCATTGATCAGCTCTTTTGGACCCGGCCTGGTGTTGTGAGACAAGGACAACAGGAGTGAGTCATTCAGTCCCAGTAGAAGACATTTAGTGCCTTCTGATAAATATTCTTGTAAAGATGTGTTGCTGCTGGTCTTCTGGCTTCTGTAATAGTTCAGTAAATTGCTGTCGAGATGCTCTTTTCTGCACTATGATAATGAATATGACAAAATATTCCATTTCCTCAATCTGTCCTGGAAGTTACAGCAGTCGTATAAATATAAGTGCACAACTTAACAAAGTATATCACAAATGTCTTCTGACACGATGCAGAAATCTTACTGTAATATCTTTAAGGCCTGATTCTCATTGAACTCTTTAGATATTTGTCATCTTTTAATATACATTAATTAACAGACGGTACATTATCACGCTTTTCTCCACAATAGCAATAATTTCCTCTGATAGGATGTCGCAGTCTAAAAGTGCTTCACGTCAGATGTCCCTCTTAATTAACTGGACTCATAAACACTTTAATTGGCTGGATGTCGCTGCCATGTGAGGCCAGCAGACCCTAACGATGTTCCCAGGAGTGACAATGAAATCTCCATTAAGGGACCATCAGCGCTGCTCCCTCTACAACCTCCGTCACTGCAGAGTCTAATGACCGTTAGACTCCAGGACAGGACGGACTCGGACAACCGCTGCAGCCGATGACAGTTTAATCAAACTGCACGCAGCTCGAGGGATTTCCTTCCTCTGCCTGTGTGTGTGTTCATGTCTGGTGTGTTATTTTGTATGTGTGCTACGTGTTGAACGATGCAGAATCACTTGACTGCATTAATTTCATGTTTTCAGTTTTAGTTTATTTATTTATTTCGGCTGTCAGTTTGTCTCCATGTTTAAAAGCAACAAGGATTTTTAAATTGGGAAGAAATTAAGAAATAAATAAGCTTTTATTCGTTATTTGTGTTTTCTTTGACTGGATTATTTCCCAGAATATCATTAATTATAATACAAATGTAATTAATTGTCATACTTTATGAACGGTTTAGATCATTTGGCCAGTAACATTATTATACGGTTCTTATACCTTGTCTTGTATATTTACTGTATAAAGACTGAAGTTTCTCTGAGAGGAAAAAATGACTTGAGACCAGTTTGAGACCTGGACCAGGACTTGAGTCACATGTCTGCAGATTATACCTTTAAAGTTGAGTTAGGGAATAATGCTAAAGGCCATATTATGCCAGTTGATATTGTGGTCTACTGTGTGCCTGGCTGTGTGTGTATTTGTGTTAAGAATCGCAAATTATCACTCACCAGGAGCGCTGACGTGTTGTGATATGTTTGATTTATTGTCTGCAGCTTTGACGAATGCTTAAAGGCACAAAGTCGTTAAGATGGTGGGAGCGCGATGGGAAGAAAGGACTGAAAACAGGGACAAAGTTACTGTGGACAGATTGCCTGTTTCCAACCTTCCTGTGACTTCCGATGACTTACATGGAGTCCTCACAGCTTGGGATCCCTGATGACATGAATTTGAGTCACAATGAGGCAAACAGCCGTACATTAGTGCGTACCTCAGGGCAGGACTCCAGACTAATGGTGTCCTGTCGTCCTGGGGATGACAGTAAATGTGCAGTGATCTTTCTGAGGCTGCCTCCGGGACCAAAGGGACTTTAGTATGTATGTATGTATATATATGAATATATATCACTGTCTTCATAAATTACAAACTGAACAACAAAGTTAGTTATCACTGCTGGCTCCTTAATGCAAGACCTTAAGAATATGTGCTATAAAATACAAAGGGAAGCAGTGACTGAGAGACACGTCCTACTTTCTCCTGATGCTTCGTGAACAACAAATCTGTGTTGAAATGGACCGGAGGAGCGCTGGTTAGCTGTTAGCAGCTGCTAGCAGCTGTTAGCAGCTGCTAGCAGCTGTTAGCAGGGGCTAATAATCAAGTAATAATACTTGATACAAAATAATAATAAAATACTCTGAAAGTCTGTATTGCACATCGTGTGTGGGCGCCAATCGTGGATTTAATAAGAACAATCTGGATACAGACACGGAGATGAAGCTCCGTTCAGTCCTAAACAAAGTTTAACTTCCTGGCAGACTTTTTTCAACGATGTGGCTCTTCTACACTTTACAAATGATGCCGGACTGAATGTCTCAAAGCCTGATGGTGAAATGAATCATTTCAGTTGGTT
>OMLP01009445.1:1938-15857 GCA_900302685.1 Spondyliosoma cantharus | reverse complement strand
GGTAATTCTCCTAATATGCTGCTCGATTGATTGCGGAAGTGCCGCGAGGAAGTAGAGGCAGAAGAACGAGACAGACGGGCCGAAACTAAAGATGGTGTTGATTCTGCTAATGTGGCCGTAACCCCTTCAGCAAGATACTGCAGCTGTGTAGGGCTGGGACATATTTAATTCTAGAGCTTTTTAGAGTTTTTCCAATACTATTAAACGACGGCGATACAGAATTAATTGCCCAAACGTTGATACACCTGTCCGACACCACATCATTTATTGATTCTAACCTCCGCCCAACTTCCAATACGTAAGATATGAGACTGAACGTAGTTGTTTCAACTCAAAGTACGATGTTTCACGAAGCTAACCAAGGACCGGATCAAACCACAACTCTCCGACGACATCGACAACGGTCCACAAGACGTAACATGTGAACGAGCAAGCTTTATTTTGAAAGTCTGGCGTATAACTTTACCTTGCGCAGAAAATCAAACAACAATTCAGATTTAAGAGGTTTTGTTTCTGTGCTCGTCCAGCTGTGTTCATCTCATCGAAGCTTGTCGCCTTGTTTATGTCTTTTTGTTTTCCCAGTTTGTTTTCTGTCTCCAGGACAAAAAGATGACATTTATTCATAATCTGGCTCGTACCTGCTCTGTTGTTCTCTCAGCGGGAAACAGGAAACAGCTGTCAGTGACACCAGACATATTTGATTTGCTGGAAAAAGTCAGAGATGTGATGTCTGGTCGGAGCTTTTCTCCCACTTGGGCTCTTTTACGTTGTCGGTGCAGCAGAGACGGACTGGAACAGTCTGCTGAAGGTTTATTCGGACCATAAAGGAGAATTAATTGGAGGCTGTTAAAGTTTTATGTAAACAATATGGCCGGGTACACCTCCTGCGACATCATCATTGTGTATTTGTGTGAGTGAGAGAAAAATTATGGTTTCTGCTCAATTTTTTGTTTATGTATTTGTGATTAATAGACCAGCAGGGATTCATACAGTACATCTCTCTCTCTCTGTGTGTGTGTGTGTGAGTGTGTGTGTGTTTGCTTTATAATTTTCAGACCACTTAAAGCTGACCCTCTTTGACATCGCTCTTTTTGCTCTCCTCGTCCCCGCTCGTTAGACACCCGGGCTGATATTTGCGTTGCGTCTGATTGCATTACGCTGCCCCTGTGTCTCCTGGCCCTCCGGTGATTGGGATGAGTCAGACGGCTCCATTGAGAACACAGACTGAACTTCGCACGCCATCTCGATGCCAACCACTCATTTTGAATATATAATATCTGCATTATGCAAACAACAAGACCGGCCAGACAAACACAGTGGTGTCGTTGAGGGCACAAGGAAGGTTTGTTCCTGCCATGATCTGACCCCCCTCCTCCCCCCGCCACCCGTGATCCAGAAGATAAGAGATCGTAAATATAGTAAGGCATCTGGCGTGCCACCTGCAATCCATCTGGCTTGGCATGATAAAGGTGCCCAAACGATGAAGGATTAGGCTGAAGACTGTGCAGAAAACAAAACAATCTGCAGAGAGCAACACACCACGCTTCACGTTGTTTTTCTGCAGAGCACCGAGTGTAGATCAAGATATACGGGACCAGGAAGTTGTTTCGAAGAACATCTGGTGCGACAACTTTCGCCCTGAAAACAAATATGTCTCCTGCGATCGGTAATTTCTTGAGCAAACCGTGCGCGGCTAACAGTGAGGCTAATTAACGTTTTGGGTTTGAAGGTTTAGAGATCAAAGCTGTCAAGGGATCGTCGACACCGCGGGCCAGATGTCAGTCGGTTTTCATTTGCAAAGTTCAACATGTTCACAGCAGCTAAAGCAACAGATTTCATGTTACTTTACTGTAATCGCAACCAGTTGGAAGTACATATAATCAAGTACTGTAATCGATTACAGTTCTGAGGTATTGATACTCATTGGATGGTATATTAGCACGCAACTTTTAAAGCGAAACTCTTGCCAAAATGCAACCTAGGCTTTATTTGTGAATGCATACGAGTCAAACCTTCGTGTAAAAGCATAATTACGACGAAAGAGGCACTTTTAAGATTTACTGTATTTTCATTTTCGGGTCAAACTCATTTTCAATGGGAGTGCTACGGGCAACTTTACGCTTTAGCATCAAAATCACTATTTTTAAAACACTAAGACGGCTCGACACAACATGAAACTTTGCTCGTAGCATCACCAGGGTCTCTACACATGAACACGAGCATTGAGAACATCATTTGTGTACACAGAGTTCACTAAAAAGAACGTTTTTAAACAGTTTTGCTTTAAGAACATGAAGTGGTTCCTGTCAATTTTTATGCTACGTTACGTTATGTTATGTTACGTTGCGTCACGTAGGTTGAAGCGGATATCTGGTATTTTCAACCCTGGGCCCTTTGTTTACATTGTTGATGTTTAAATGATTCATTCTACCCAAAGGTTTTGGAATCAGTCCAGTAGTTTGCCACAATCCTTTGGGGCAACTGCAACCAATCTTGATGCGAGTTGCTTAGATTTTGAAATCAATAATGAGAGTTTTCTACATTGTTAAGAAAAGACTCCGAGTATTTCTTCCAGCATGTGATCACAGCTCATGCACAAGTTTTCATTGAAGTCACATTTTTACAGAGAATAGAAACACAGACTTGAATATTGTATTTCAGTCAAAGAAGGCTTTTGTCTGTGATGGCCACATGAACTCAGACCTTGAATATTATCAGTCCACTGGAGCTGAGAGATGTGGGGGAGTTCTGCAGCATCACATCCTCTTTGTTACATGTGCAGTGGTGGAAAGTTTGTCAGTCCGACTTCAAGTAAATGAAGTTTTCTGTGACAGTCCGATTTGACAGCATGAAAGCGTGTCGATATTTATCACCTGAAGTTCTACGGACTGTTTTGGTTTTCCAGTCCAGCATTTTCCAGTCTTGGGTCACTCTTACTTCTCTCACAGCATCAGTTTCAGCTGCAGCAGGCAACTTTTTCAGTAAATAAGCTGTCAAACACATCTGTTCACTGCCTGCCCAGCTCCAAACAGCTGTAAGACGTAGTTAGTGACCAGCTGGTGAACATAGTGGAGCATGTAGCAGACCCTCAGAAGCTGGTTGAGACCAAAAACGGAGCTAAAAGAGTGAATATTGGACTGAATTCACCCCAAAGAATAATGATGATGTTTCTCTGTAAATAAGCAATTATTTGCTAGCAAGTTATTTTTTTTTTTACAGTTTTATTTCTGCCAACAGCAAGAGACCCAAAAAAAAAGAAAGCTTTCTGAGACTCATTAGATTATACGGGTAGAAAAAAGCTGCTCAGTTTGAGGCTAATTTCACATTCAGTCGGAGAATTTTCAGAGAAACTTTCATTCAGTTTCGAGAAAGTTGATGAGTTTGCATGCTTGAAACGGCGCGCACACACACACACACACACACACACACACACAAACAGGGAAAAAGACTGCAGCGATGCATCTCAGAATATGCAAATATGTCGAGAAGATGAAGTCTGCAAACATGCAGAGAGGACCAGAGAGAGGGAAATAAAGTTTTAATGTGGGTGAGAAGCAGCGGATGAAGCATACGCTGCAGAATCATCCCAAGTAAACACATCTGCATGTGTTTCCATTGCAGGGCCGGATACATTTATTTGTTGTGATTTATTTATGAGGATGGTGAGGGCCTATCTTGTTAGGAGATATTAAACTGGAGGAGGGGTGGTGAAAAAAACAGTGGATAATTCGAATGCTAATGAACGGATGGAGGCATGTTCTGGTCAGCGAGCAGCAACAGAAGATTAAACAAGACTACAATTATAAAGCCACATTAGCAGCCCCGTGAGGCTCGAACGCTCATTTCACAAAGGAAAACAAAACTGTTGGGTGAAAAATGGAGGGACAACTTTACTAGAAGTTTGTGTCAGATTATAATTACAGAGTTAGAAATAACAAGTCAAAACACCAGGATTGTAAAACTTGTGACTTGGTTGAGCACTAACAGATACAGACGAGGTGTGACTGACAATCTGAACTGTCTGGGAGGTCCGCTTGTGAGGCAGTCCGATATCTAATTGCAGAGTGTGTTTCCAATCAGCTTCATGGATGAGATTGTGTTGAATGCCGAGCTGAAATCAATAAACAGCATCCTGATGTAGCTGTTCTTGTGCTCAAGGTGTGTGAAGCCTGAGCGGAGGGCAGTGGATATGACAGCCTCCGTAGATCTGTTGGCTGATCTTGTCTTTTGAATGTAAAATATGTCAACCTCGGGCGCTCGTTCCAGTCAGCTGTTTGAATTATGAGATGAACCAGTAGAAAGTGTTAGCCTAGCTTAGCTTAGCTTAGCTTAGCTTAGCTTAGCTTAGCTTAGCAGGCATGACAGCAAAAGAGAAAGCAGAGCACTGAGGGCTCAAAGGTTGAGCTATGGAGTCCTTATTTTCTTCCTATGGCTTCACACACACTAGTGTGCAGAAATACAGTGCATTATGCCAAAAATAGCCAGCAGGGAGATCAGGCTGCATTCCATATTTTTTTTTTTTACACCCCGAACTGTGACGGATGTATGAGAGGCTTGAAGTCCAAGGCGCAATGATGGCGCGAGACAAGTAAGAAGAAGAATTGTATGTGGGAATGAAGCACTTCAACAATTTCAGACTCTTTGTAGTGGCGACTATTGTCGACTGAGTCAGTGAAAATGTTCTGCTGCTCACTGAGAAACGCGTGTACTATTACATTTACGATCGTCATTGTCCATCCCCGACAAATGAATGAAATTCGTAAGAATGAAATGAACTTTTAACCAGCGATGGGACGCATCTCCTCACTTAATTCCGGTGCACGGTAGACTAATATCAAAAGTTGTGATCCTGAAATGTTTTAAATATGTTCAGCTTTGTTCCTAACTGAGATCTGTTCTCTCGATACAGTCGCACCCTGTTTCGGTCCAAGAAAGCTCTATTAAGATCTGCTCTCACACTGTGCGAGAAGATAACAGTAGCACTCTCTCAGACCTTTTGTGTGTCTGACTGTCTGCAGAGCGAACAGGCAGACAGCCAGTGAAATAATCATTTCATTCAATGTCAGAATATGGCATCCACACCGAACTGAGCTATTAGACATGAAGCTGGAGTCTTGTCACCATGTGCAGACTGTGGGTTTGCATATACAGACATTACTCATAGGCAGAGGTTGAAATAATGACTGTCCACTAACATCTTCAGTTATTATACATCCGTTATTTGTCACCAGGACATTTAGAATCTCTGAAATAATCTGTGTTTATTGGTTATTTATTTTACCCATCTAATGAAATTATTCCTGGCTACAGTTGGGTTTTGTTATGAAGCCCCTGAAGTCTGGAAAGAGTTTATTTTTTTTATCTTGTGGAAAATAAGATGCTCTCTCAGGGGAATGAACTAGAATGAACAAGGTCGACACAGCGACACACCAACAACAGTTCAGTTATCGTAAGGTTGCAACTGATGTTTAAAAAGTACAAACACTGATTCAACTTCTTTACCCAAGTAAAAGTAATAAAGTGCAGGCTCTGAAATGTAACGTATGAAAGTAAAAAGCTACCTGAACCTGAGCCTTTGTCACAACGCACCTTTTTCTCCCCGTTCCAGTCTCCCTCTGTGTCTGTTACATCTTGTTATGTCATGAGAAAATAATCAATAATGACCCTCAAATGTAGGAGGAAGTGCAGAAATTAGTGTCAAAATGTAGGGAGAAGAAGTCAAAAGCTGTCAATAATAAAATAAGATAAAAATACTACATAGCTGGAAAATCTACTTAAGTACTTCCCATCTCCGAAATATGGTTAACAAATAGTGTGTAGTTCATCTATAACAGCATCTGTATGGACATTATACAATTGCAACATATTTTCCTCGCAAAGTTAATAAAAACAGTGGATTATTCTGTCAATGTAAGATGCACGCTGCTCGTTGGATGTCCACACTCCGACCTTGTCGCTCCCCGCGAGGAAACCCCAAGTTCAACGCAGCAGGAAGTGGCGAGTGACGCTAATAACTTCCCCCTCAAGGTGAGCCTGAACTCAGAGCCAGCGTGCTTCCAGGTGAAACAGTACATCGCTCTTCATCTGTTCTCAGACTTCACCAAGCACACTGCGCCTCATTTGTTTTCCTCAACGTTGCCGGTTACCATATGGCGGAGGCTCCTATAGCGTCTATACGAGGCTGTGCGAGCGGTTTCGGCCACTGACGTCAACGCGCCCACATGGTTCGTTATTCTTCATAGACGAGATGAAAGCTGACGATCAACTCGGGAGCTCACAGCGCTTGACACCAGATTTAAAAAATTTATAACTAATTAGACCTTCACAACGCCGCCGCGAATGCACGACGGGACCGCAGCGAAACCCGAGTCGCGTCCACGCCGAGCAGTTTCTCTCACCGCTGCGGGCTTCTACCAACAGCTGGGTCGTGGATCTACAGCCTGACATTTGCAGTTAGCCAGTTGGGGTCGGCCGTTTAATCATTTTGGCCATTTCACTGCTAATGTGGTCTGAGTCCCGAGTACATTCATTCATTATTGATGAGAGAATAAATGTCTCTCTGGTATACTTGATGCAGCAATTACCCGACTGAATCATCCCCCCAATGATGGGATGCTTTTTGTTACATGGCTGGTCATCTGTGTGGATGTTGCTCTGGGGCTCAACACAGTTTTTCATTTATTTTTCTTATTTATTTTCCTGTGTATGTGCTTTCCTTACAGTAAAGAAAGAAAAAAAAAAGAAAAGAAAAGAAAAAGTGGAGCGTTTTTTTTTTTTTTTTTTCCAGCTCAGGCAATCACCACGCTGTTAGGCAGCAGTCGCCTGTTACCATGGCAACTACCTGTTAATATTCCGGCGGAGTTTTTTCTCACCGACGAGGAGAGAGAGAGAGAGAGCGCCACTTTTCTCGGCCACAGACAAATCGATTGGACATTCCTTGAGAAAATGTAGAAGGAGGGAGGGGAGGGCGCTGCGATACCTGCACGTGTTGGAGGTGATGGTTCAAAGTGACCTAATTGACCTTGACGCGTCCTCTCAGAGCGGCAGAGGCTCAGCGCGCGTGGATTATTGTAGATCAAAGTGTCATTCAGCGATCGTCGTGACACTTTAGTTCTTATTGGTCATTTCCTCTAAAGTGTTTTTTGGCCTTTAACGGGAATTTCTCTCAAGGAGATTGTTCAGGAGGAGGGGGGTTGAGCTTTTCTTTCGCTCTTGAGTGGTGGAGCCGTTCAGAAAGGATCGGCCGTCCATCATGTGAAGGGACGGCATCGATCACGAATCCCATTATGCCCTCAGCTTGATCTCAAACAGTGCAGACAATCCCGTCTCTCTCTCTTCTGAAAAGAGCTGTTTTAAATGGTGCTTTTCTCGTGCAAGAGACAGGAAAGTCTGTGTAATGAGCTATTAATTACACACACACACACACACACACACACACACACACATGCACACACGTCACATTTGAAAGTGCCTGTAACTCCCCATAGTTAATAGCTGAGAGCCCTCTGGAGAGCTGAAACGATTAGTCAATTATTTCCATCGGTAAGCATTTTATAAATAAAAATGCCAAAACATTCGCTGGGCATGTCTGACGACAACATCTCGACTTTAAAGATATGATATGTAGGAATTCAGCATTAAAATATCAGAAAAAAACATGTCAACCTTTGTTCTGTATTTTTGTATTTTTTCAACAGTAATCCACAGCGGTGCGTTTCATTTAGTCGCCTGAGTCACAGACAGATTTCCACCAGCAGTGATTGTCTAATGATGGATTCCAGTTACTCTCTTAGGTCTTATCAGCTCCAAACAGCCAGATGACTTCCGTGTCCATTAGCTGTTAGCTTACGTTAGCCAGCAGCAGCAGCACACTTTCTTCTTTTCCCTCTCCTCTCTGTGAGGTTACGTTCGTGGAGTTAAAGCAGGTCACCTCCGCGGATCGCTGCTGCAGTCAGGTTGATAAACAGGAGTGAAGATAACTTTTAAATCCCAAAAGTTAGGAAAAAAATCAGTGTGTGGAAGTTTTTTTCCAGATTTTTTCCTGATTTTGTCGACTTATGGTCTTTTTCTGTCGGTCCTTGGGTGTGCAACAGCTGTGTAATCCCCAAAGTTAAAATTTTACCTCTGAGCTCTCCTCCCGTCGGTATCAGCTCTGGATCAGAGCAGAATCAGATGTGACTCTGGGTGTTTATCCATCCAGAAGTTCTGATTTTCACTATTTTGGACACTTTAAAGACCAACCGATTATTGAAGAAGAAAACCTAACAAGGATAACAACTACTTGAGTGAAAATATAGAAATATGTCTTTTGCCTCTTGTGTGAAAAAACACACTGAACTGAAAATGTCAAAGTGTTCACCTCGTACAAAAACACACTTTCACTCGGTGTGCACTGCCTCTGAAGTCGGAATGAAAGTCTCTTCGGCGCCTCTCTGACTTCAGATTCATGTCCCTCTGTGGATGGAGCGGTTCTGGGAAACACAATCTCTCCTGGATGCTCTTTTAAAACGTTTCCATCGTGAGGCTGAAATCTCGGTTGTTTTGTTGAGATCCCGGGAAGAAGATACAAGGTCGCACATTGATAGAAAGAACAAATCTGCCAGGTCGTGCTTACAGCCGCCTCCATCAAGGTTCAGTAAACACTAATGATTTCTGCTGGAAGGTTTGCAGCCCTCGGTCCACTAAACTGATCTGACAGGCTGTCTCACAACTGGATGTTTGAGTGAGTCTGCCTTCTGGAAAGAGCAACAATACCAGACCGAGTAGAGCATGTTTTTAAGAATAGTGCGACGGCTTACCAGTCATGAATCTGTCCGTTAAATGTATGTCTTCAGCTTGGAGGTGGCTAGCTTAGCGTAGCAATTAATACTGAAAGTCGTGGTAAACAACTGAAACTGAAAAATGTACGTACCAACATTTCTCAAGCTCAGATTAAACTAAACAAAATTGTTCATAATTAATGAGTTGTAGGGAGGAACAATATGCTAGCTTTGGACAGAGCCATGCTAGCTGTTTCCTGCTGCTTCCTGTCTTATGCTAAGCTAGGAAAACTCCAGCTGAAGCTTTATGTTCAATGCAAAGCTAAGAGTATTGATTTTCTTGATTGATTGTCATTGGTGACGTAGTGACTACTGGCACAACTTGTTGGTGCACTACTGGAGCTTGCAGGCTAGCCGCTAACAAGCTAGCCTGGCGAGTAGGCTAAGTCATTTTTAGCACCGAGCTTCTTTATTTTTTCTATTCTGGGTTGTTTACTCCCCTCAAGCGTTTTATTCTCATAATCTTATGTAACCCTAACCCTTAATCCAGTAGAGAATTAAAGACGGTGAATTTGCTAATCGTGGTCAAGCAACAAACTCGTTTCAAAAACTTTCCAGGAACTTTTTAAATAGCTTTAAAGCAACGCTAGAAAAAAGAAGCCATGTTTATGTTTCCCTCTTCTCGAAACCATTTCAAACTCATCAGGCTCAAGTAAACATCACAAACCAGGGTGAGAAGTGGCTTCATTAACGCAGCTGTGAGCTTTAAAGCTGGATGATATCAAAGAGTAGCATCTTTGTTCTCGAGCTGTGGAGGTTTTTTGTTGTTTCCCTGCAAAAATAAATCTTCCAAACCTTTTGTTCCCAGACGATCCGTCCCCACACAGACAGCTGTTGTACGCAGCTCGATATTCTCTGCATTATTCATGGCGACTTGCACGAGCGACAGTATTTCCGCGGGGATGACTCGAGAGGTTTCGGCGCACCGCTCGGAGCTTTCAAAGAAGTCTTGTCCCCGTGACCCAGTCTCCGTCTTCCTCCGCCCGACAGCCATGGATATATGAAGGCAGGAAATAGAAAACACGGGTCATGTGTGTTTTTATACGGGATTTGACTGTGTACAGTAAACCGCCGAGCTCATTCAGTTGCCTCGGGAAGGTGCGGTCGAGGTGACGCAAGAAATATGAGGTTATAAAACTCGCCTGTAACGCTTCTGTCTCATGTCGCTTGTCATTTTTTAATCAGACGTTTGCGTCAGCGCCCCAGTCGCCCCTCGCCTCTTCTTCTTCCTCTTCTCCTCGTCTCCACGGGGCCAGGCTGACTTCTTCCTCACCTCTGATGTTTATTACACAAACATCACCTCGGATCAAATATTTTTTCTCCATCCGGAGAAGCCAAGTGTTATCGAGAGATAACATATAAGAGGAAGTGGGAGGTGGGCAAAGAGAGAGAGAGAGAGAGAGAGAGAGAGAGAGAGAGAGGAAGAGAGCTGCGGAGTTGTTTATATGTCTTGATCTGACGGGATGAATAATTCAGTAAAGGCCTCCCTGGCACCCAAGGATTATATATTAAAAGAATAGTTAAAGGCAGGGGGGAAAAAGTTGGACGGGTGGACGGTGAAGATGGGGAGGGTTTGATTACAGAAGGCACTGTGAGTTATTCAAACCGGTTTCCCCCCTTAAAAAAAACAAAAAAAACAAAGAAGTGCAAAAATCTCCAGCGCAGGAAGCCGTGATGGCAATGTGGTTTCAGTGATTAGAGGACGCTGAAGATGTCTGCGCTTCACTGCGGGACAGGAGACGGAGCGGGACTGACAGCTTCCTTTTTACCCGACGTTTGAGGGACGCCTGCTCTTTCTATTTGTCAGCCATCTTCTTTCAGAATTTCAACTCCCACTTTTCCTTTTTCTGGGCTTCGCTTTCCCTCGACGTTTTCCCTCGCCGAGCATATTTCGGCAGGGCAAAACTGACGTTGTTTACTTTGCAGTTTCAGAGACTTTTTATGAAGACAAGCTGCCTGAATCCCTCATGATCGACAAACCTTTGTTGAGAAAAGCACAGTTTAGCTCTGTAAAGTCATTAAATCAAGACTTTATTGATATTCACAGAGTAGATTCATAGTAGATTCATTTAAGTTGCACTTTTATCGAACATTTCCTGGCATCTTGTCAAAATGTCAATTTATGTCGCCACGCCTAACACAGCTTGGAGATATTCTGCCGTCTTGTCACAAACATCAGGTTTTATTGGCACTAATATGGCTGAGAATATCCAGACAATCTCCTCAAATACATCTGGTTCTGTTGCCAATAATACAGCAGGAAAATATTCTGCGGTCTCGTCAAAAAACATCTAGATTTATTGCCGCTAATACGGCTGGAAAATATCCTCGCATGTGGTCAAAAAACCACGACTGAGAAATATCTCCTTGTCTCATGAGACATATCTGTTTTCATCGCCTCTAAAACAGCTGAGAAATATCCTGACGTCTCATTAAAAACACCAGTGGGTCACGCTTACAAATGTTGAAACACCGTCTTGAACGGTGGTCACTGGCTTGTCAGCCGTCTCACCTGCACATGTGTATGTCTTGTACAGATGTAAATGTCTTCCTGCTTTGTAGGGACATAGAATTACATTATATATATGACAACTGGGCTTGGATTGAGCCAACCGTATCCCCGTCGCAGAATTAATTGCAACCTTGAAGCTGCTGTGCAGTGATAGTGATATTTTCTATTCATTTTCCTTAACAATGGCTTGAAAAAGCTTTACAGGGATGTGAAAGGATGCTGCAGCTCCCCTCCCATTAGTGCCGTACCCAGGCAGCTGTTTTCAGGGGGAGAACCCTGCTGTACGCTACCTGCACAGCAACAAAAGGCAAACGGACAAATTAGAAAGTAGCTGGTGAACGGTGGAGCATTTATCAGCCAGATATTTCCCCCGGGAGTCGGCGGAGGGGCTGCTTACATCCATCAGGTGTCCACAAACACGCCCTGAAAAGAATGCAAATGCTGCTGTGTGTATGTGCAGGATGGTGAATCAGCAACTGTTTGCCAACAATTCAACTTTAGAGGCGCTAATACGTTACAGTGGAGGGTTTAAGTGAGGTGATTTCATGCCAACCAGCTAGTACAACATTTGCAAAAGTGTGTGGCCTTCAGAGCCTCCTCAGGAAAACTAGCCTTCATCCCTGTCTCTGCCTTCATGTTGTTGCACCGGGCTGTACATGTAAAAAAAAAAATTAAAATGATGAAAGTAGTGGGTGCAAGCAGAGAAAGAGAGCTGGAGAGCTACTTTCTCACTTCAGTTCAGCTGCCCAGCCGCTGCGTGGAGAGGTCGTGATTGTCTTGCTCTTGTTGGATGGTCGTGGTTTCCTTCAAGGAGACGGTTTGTGGAGGTTAACACACTCGCACACACGCTCACAACTGGCACAAGAGTGAGTGGGAGTTGTTTTTTCTGCAAACAAAAACTTTCTTCGAGTTTCTTGCAGTATTTGAGATAAAATGTGTGGTTGTGTGTCCATGTCGCCGAGTCTCAAAGAAAGACTGAAGTCTTGTTGCGTTGCACGAGATGTCCACTGAAGTTAGCATGCTAAGCAGCTCGACCTCCATTCAGCTAATAGGGCCACTTAGCCTCATGGCTAACTGAGCTACCTGCTAACGGCTGCTAGCCACTCTCATGGATGTAACACGGGAAATCTGGATGCAGCGCTGGAGTTAAAGCCCCGTTGATTTCTTTGAAAGTTGCTCAGTGTAAATTTACCCGGTTCTGCTGACTGAGGTTGCTACATTCCGCCCGTCGATATTGATTACGATTCATCTAGACTTTCCAAAAGTTATCGGAAGTACAAATCAATCAATCAGAAGATTTGTGCTCTCACGTCATTGGAGAGTTCTTTAAAACCACTAGCTGCTTCATGACGTGACTTGACTTGTAGGTCACAAGATGTGCGGACGTCTTGGTCCCATGTTACCGTTTCAAAATGGTGTGAATGTCTATGCTTGAGGGGTGGAGTAGCTCCAAACTGCACTTTAAATGCTGTGAAAAGTGATATTAGATGTCGATGAAACTGTCAGACTGTCAAATCACCAAATCGCAGCCTGCAGGGAAATCTGTCCTCAGCACTGCAGAACAAAAAAACATCCTCTTTTGTTTTGGGAATCCCATCTGAGACACGCCCTGAAACCAGCTGTTCCATCAGCGCCGGTCACCGATAGACAACAAGCTGCTCTAATCATTATTGGCTGCTCTAAATAAAGATGACCTCCCCGGAAAGGCTGTGGGAAGACGAGGGACTGGGGACTGCTGGAATTCTTTGGGAAGAGAAGATGGTGGGAGGAATCTGGAGCGGTCCTGTCCACTGAGGGAAACTCCTCCAGAGCGAGCCTCCAGCATCCGCTGCGTGGGTTCTTTTGTCTTTGGCGTCACACACACAGACAAATTGACTTTGCTCGTCCATGTTTGTAATTACGATTTGCTGAGAAACGGCGTATTCCCCTGCGCCGTGTCATTAGGATTAGCGCTCGGCGGGGTGTTGCTTTCCATTCTCCTGTTGCAGAGAAAAAAAAACTCAATATCCCATCTGTCACCGGCCGTTCTCCAGCAGCTAAACAAAGCCTGGCCGCAGTGGATCAATCGCGCCGAGCCAACATTCTCTGCTGCACCTGTGATCACAACAAGATGCGAGAGGGGAACACACGCCCCGACGCTCTGAAGTGACAAACGTGGCCTCATCTGTGCGCTGTCACACCTTTCTTATTTTAAACGAGATAACATCTGTTTTGATCAACAAGAAGTAGGCTGCGTGTGTGTGTGTGTGTGTGTGTGTGTTTGCGTATGTGTGTGAAAGTCATGGACATGGACGAAGTAATGAAGGGAAGTCACTGGTAACAGCAACATCCCAGACTCCCTTTAAAGTGTTGCGATTTTAAGAGTTGTTGCATCATGAGGAGAAATTTAACAGACTTTGTGAAGCGGCTGCGGCAAAGTTTATGTAAATGGTTCCTTCTTGTAAATTCGGCATTAAATATAAATCATTTAGGTGTTTTTTTCCCTTGTAGAAAGTGTCAGTTGGTTGCGGCCTCGCTGTAAAGTGGAAAAGTTACCAGATTCCCTTAGAAAACTCTCAATTTTGACACTTGTTGCGTTAGGGGAAACT
>OMLP01009426.1:8149-48871 GCA_900302685.1 Spondyliosoma cantharus | reverse complement strand
TGGCTGTGGAGCTGTAGCCAGGAGGGGTGGGCTGGGGTGGGACTGGCTGGCCAGTAGCAGTGGCTGTAGCAGCGCTAGTAGCTACGGCGGCAGCATACTGGCTGATCTGTTGCATGAGATTCCGCATAAAGTCAGGTGGGAGGGCACCTGAGGGAGCAAACCGAAACCAGTGAATTAGAAAACCATGATGAACTTCTGTTATCAGCAAAAAATGGAAAGGATAGAAAAATAAGTCTTTTTTTTATGATCCAAAACGATAAAATGTGTTTCATTGAACTCAAATGTTGCAAGTTGGAAACAATAAAACATAGAGTGACTAGATGGGCTCTGTAAAATGAAGTACTACCGACTGCGTTTACCTGGTTGTCCAGGCATTTGCTGGCCAGCTGCAGCAGGGTTTACACCAGGGCCTGCACATACAAACACAAATAACACACAAATACTGTGAACTCCCTTTCACAATCAGAAAGTAACTGCCAGTATATTGCTCTCCACAGAGGTTTCTTTTGTGTAACAGAGACATCATTCAATAAACAGGAAAAAAAGAATCATGCAATTTCAGTTTGTAAATCAGATCAAAGTGGAATTCTTCAAAAACACCCAGCAAATGCTTGCAGCAGCAGTGCATAAGGGAAACAGCAGTGTTTTATGTGCAACTCCAACGCACTGCCCCCAGCAATATAACACACAAACAGCTCTGATGTAGTGGGGCATTCAATCAGGGGCAGGTAGGGGACAACACACCATCCGCGTTCATCTGCATCATAACCACCGGGACTGCCTGGTGGCTGATCCTGATGACCCGGGGGCCAGCCTGTCCCTGTCCAGCCTGCTGATTAGATGGGGAACTCTGTGGGGGGGAGGTCTGTCCCTGACCTGCCTGCTCAGACTGGCTGGACGACTGAGTGGGCGGGGCTTGTCCTTCGCTGTTAACAGTCATCGTGGCACCTAGGTTCATCTGTCGGTTAAGGTGCAAACACAGTCAGTCAGATAACATATTCAAGGTTCAATTTAATGACTATTAACTCAAATCTGTGTGCTTTCACTGACTTGCACTGGGATGTGGTGGTGCACAGCTCCAGGCAGAGTGACTGGGGTGGCATAGTGGGAAAATGGCCGGACCACATGCAGGTGGCGGGGCACAGGGCTCATGAGGTTCAGTCGCAGGTCACTGAGGGCCACAAGGGCGTTGCCAAGGAGACGGAGACACTCCCACGTCAGGACGAGAGTGCGCTGGTCGTCCTCCCTCTCCTGTGGCAAAAAGAGAAACCAGCTTGAGCAAAGTTTTGAATGAAAAACGACATAATCCATGTTAAATACCCAGAATGATGAGCTAAATCAATACCTTGGGAAATTTTCTTTCTTGTCGATAGTTATATGAGAAGATGGATATGTTAATATAAAGCTACCCCCAGCAAATGGCTAACTTACAAAGACTAGTAATAGAGGGAAACAGCTAGCCTCATATGTAAATCCAAAAACAGGACCGTAAAAAAGTAATTGCTGTTTTACAAAGAAATTATGCGTCAAGTATTACTTGTTATACAGTTGCTAGGCCAGCGGAGACTATAATGACGTCTGAGTTTTCCTTAAAAACCATTAGTAGTAGTAAAGTAATATTATTTTAACTGTTATACCATACTATTGTACTACAGACTCACATAAAAAATCTTGCTAACAGCTGATTTATTTCCATAAACCCTCTCGGTCCAAACACCTTAAGATCATTTGATTGTTTAGACGGAAACAATTTACAAAATAAATTAGGTAACAGGTGGTGAATGCTGCATTTTTAATAATCTACCGATACAAAAATGTGCCCCATAATTAGCTCATATGGAAGTTCTTGCTGCTGTACAAATTTAATATCTGAAGATGTGAAGCATTTTTAACAGATGCCCTGGCAGTCTATTAAATTAAATGATTCATTTGGCTGTTTGAATCCTACTGTATTATTGTTGTATTCTGCTGTGGTGGCGGTCTCTAAGATGGTATGAGCCCTCTGAATGAAGGGCTGCAGTCTCTCCTCCACCCGCCGCAGTTCAGATAACATTTCTGCCAACTCAGCTGGGCTGGGGTGACTACAGGGGAAGCAAGGAGGGAAAAATGGATTACAATCAAACACAAAAAGGGACTCCTGCCGGGGTTCCGATGATCTGCTTTATGTTTACAAAGTTGTCTTCATTGATTCTTTGCTATATAACCTCATGTATTTTACAAATAAGGTTTGGAACAAAAAATATGACTTTATGAAAAGCAATTATGAATCTGCACGTATCGGCAAAAGAAACAATCTGACTCATTAAGAGAGGATTTCTTACTTGGGTCCAGGTTGGGGTGTTGGTCCCTCAGATTGTGCTGATGAGGTAGGTGGAGGTGGGGGAGTTGTTGGAGGTGGGGAGGTGTCCATGGGCTGGGCAGAGGGAGAGGGAGTGGAGGTGGTGGATGAAGATGAGGGAGGAGGGGGAGCAGCAGCAGCAGCAGCAGCAGCAGCAGAAGTTGCCTCTGTTTGGGAGGATGAGTCGCTCAGCCGGCCCTGAAAAAAGACAAGCGGTAGAAAGGAGTTTGTTACAGATAACGTAGGGATTTCTTTGGAGATTTCGTATTGGGTAAGTTGAAGGTTGAACTCTCACCTCCATTCTTTGAACGACATCATTGATGTCCCTCAGCAGATTCTCAGCCAGCACCAGCCTCAGCCTAGGCTCGCTCTGCACCGGTTGGTCCATATCAATGTGCACATTCACAGACCCATTGCTCTGAAAAAGGCAAAGGTGATAATCAAGAAAACCCAGGGCAGTGTATATGTGATTGTATGCCATTGATAGGCATAGTATCTTACCCCAGTGCTGGTTGTGACTCTGGCATTCCTTGCATTCTCTCCCATGCCGGACACCATCTGCTGAACAGACATCTAAACGGGAAGAATAAGAAAAGTAACGCACCTCTGGAAACAATTTAACAAGCCGTAAGAAGGTTCGTCTAACCTTCTTACGGCCATCAAGGGATATATAATCTGCCGACAGTTTGGTCTGAGATTCCCTTAATAAGTCACAAAGCAAGCCTACCTGTATCTGCTGTGGGTCCATGATGTTAACAGGGAGGTTGAAGGTTCCAAGCATTACGTAGCTGTTAGCATTGCGATCATGTGGAGGCACTTGGGATGATCCCTGGGAGGAAGAAGATGGCCCACTGTCGGCTGAAGTGCCCCCTGACCCTGAGCCAGGCTGGGAGGGTGGAGGGGGCGCCCGCTCCACAAGGTGTATCACCTTGCCACCAACATCTGGGACAACAGAGAACCATGGTCAGATCTGAACAAATACGATAGACTGTTGACTTCACACCTGTTTTGAGAAACAATAGAAATTCTAGCTGGATGATTTTAAATTGCCTTCATATATTGACAGACACAAGTTAGCTATTTGTTTGAAACAAGCTAACTTAACAATACACAGTCATTATCTTGTCCCACATTAGTAGTCCTCCACAACAACTAAATAACACCAAAGCAACACAAAACACTTTATTATTTATTATTATTGATAAATAAATCAATAAAAAAGTCATTTTTAACATTTACAGTTAGGGCATTTAGCAAACGCTTTTGTCCAAAGCGACTTACAGGTATTCATACATACAATCATACACTGATGGCAGTGACTGCCATGCAAGATGCCGACCAGCACATTAGGAGCAGTTAGGGGTTCAGTATCTTGCCCAAGCACACTTCGACATGCACACAAGGGGAATCGAACCAGCGACCTTCCAATAACAAGATGCTGGCTCCACCCCTGAGCCTACAATAGCATTATACCAAAAAGTTAAGATAATATTGAGTTCAGCATCGCCTCAGCGGACCCAGTGATTACTTACTATAGTCTGCCAAAGTCCTCTCATCCTGTAAGACTCTGCCCTGGTAGATCAGCCTCTGTTTGTCCACAGGAATACCCACTGAAGGTGCAATATGCTCCTTGAACTCTTTCACTGTCAGCTACAAAAAAGATGGGACAAACAACATGTCACTAACACAAAGGGTGACTAAAGACGAGAGGTCACTCAAGAGTTTGCATTGTGGACTGATTAATTTACCTGACCACCAACAGTGTAGGTCCTGCTTTGGGAGTCTAATGTTTTGACTGTCACCTCTATGTCTGTAGTTTGTTCCTCCATGGTGTTCCTGTATCATAAAACAACATATTCAAGTAATTATAGTGATTATAGCTCAACTGATGCCAGATTCATAAAAATCAATGCCAAAATCAGTATTTGAGATTTTTACATTTTTGATAAAATTATATCAGCTTGTATGAATTGCTTTACATAAACACCAAACATAAACAATACTTTTTGATAACAATCAAATAACAAAGACATTTAACAGCACAAAAAAAAACTGGACTGCTGGACTAACACTGTTACGGAAACACAGTCTCTAAATGACCTCAAACATATCTTTGACATTGTTGTACTAGCATTTTTCATATCAGCTTCTCGAGGCATGTACAATATATTGACACCACTAACAATAAGTTTGATTCTTAATTACACTACTTAAAATTAAAACTTTTAAATAAGTGTGTGCATGTTTATGCAGCAAAAGTCAAATGAAATGTGTTGCGCTACTTTTTTGGGGTGATGGCAAATATTCACAAAACACAAAAACATTCAGATATGTTACAGAGAATAAACAATCAAGTGAAATACTTAAATATCCCACTATCTCCAACTAATCTTAAGTAGTGTAATGTATTTTTTTCAATATCAACACATGACAAAACGTCCATCAATAATTCTCAAAGGTAGTGTGCTAAATTGCATATCTGATCGATTAATCATTAAGTGACTTGATTCACAAAACAATTACGAGTTCCAGTGTGAGAATTTTCTACTACTGTCTTCATATTTTTATTATTACTGTAAATTAAATATCTTTCGGTTTTGATTCCTATCAGACAAAACAAGACGCTCGAAAACGACATCTTTTGACATGGAAACTTGTGTGTTAGTTCCATTACTTTCTGACATTTTACAGCTCAAACAACTCGATTAATAGAAACAATAACTGACACAATCAGAAAACAAAGAGTTGCACAGTCTTCATCGAGTACACATCAAATAAACAAAACTGTTGTTTCCCTAATGTCTGTAACAACAAGAGTTGCTGAGAGAGCAAGGGAATAGCCATGTGTGCCAAAAGCCATAATAGTAAAACACATGAGAGTAGCAGAGACTGAGCAAATAAAGTAATGTTGGCTAATGTTAAAAGCACCGTCAGGTAACGTTAGCATCATGATGTTAACGTAGTTAACTAAGAGCTAAGAGGCTTAACGTTAGCTCAGTTAGCTGTATCCTGTTGGGCCAGCTAACGACACACGTAGCTACACCTTCAACATGTATTCAACAATTTGAGCCGCGACGTGTAGATAACGCTGAGAGTAACTACGTACATCGTAAGCTAGCAAACATTAGTTAGCACTGGCTCGCTAGCAGGATTTAGCTTAACTGAACCTGGAAAGCAGGCAGACGTTAGCGCCGAAGCTAACTTTCACCAGCTAACCAGTAAGGAGGCTAAGCTAATGCTAAATATACTAAACGTTACAATACGCTGATAATTTCAGAGACAATATGGTATTTTAATAAACACCATACTTTGTTGTTTGACGATTACCTTAAAAGTCACACTGTCCTTTCAACTTATCCAGCGTATGCAGCTGTTTTCTTATCATCAAATAACATGCAAATGACTTCCTAGTACGAGCTCCTGCTCTGGTACTTGCCAGAAACTACCAGGCAGCACGGATGTGACGTCAGAGCGACACCGGAAACGCTGCGCAGGGGGAAAGAAAAATGGCGAATCTCGTGGAGGCGAAGACCCAACAACAATTTGAAGGTTTCCTAGCTAAAGCTGGAAAATGCCTGACCGTGGTGCATTTCACGGCGACATGGGCTCCTCAGTGCGGCCAGATGAACGACGTGATGGCCGAGCTGGCCAAGGAACACACGAGCACCACGTTTGTCAAGCTAGAGGCGGAAGCGGTGCCGGAGGTGTCGGAGAAGTATGAAATCACCTCTGTCCCAACATTGCTTTTCTTCAAGGGAGGAGAGAAGGTGGACCGCCTGGACGGGGCCAACGCTCCGGAGCTGACCAAGAAGGTACAGCGCCTGGCTGTCACCGGGAGTCCGGCTGGAGGGGCCGAAAGCAGCACCACGGACCTGAACCAGCGGCTAAAGAAGCTTATCAACGCGGCCCCTTGTATGCTCTTCATGAAGGGGTCCGCACAGGAGCCCCGCTGCGGCTTCAGCAGGCAGCTAGTGGGCCTGCTGAAGGAGCACAACGTCCAGTTCAGCAGCTTCGACATCCTGTCTGACGAGGGGGTCCGACAGGGCCTGAAGACCTACTCCAACTGGCCCACCTACCCTCAGATGTATGTGAATGGAGAGCTGGTGGGGGGACTGGACATAGTGAAGGAGCTGGCTGAGACCGGGGAGCTGGAGAACACCTGCCCCAAGGCCGTGACCCTGGAGCACCGTCTGAAAACCACCATCAACCAGAGCCCAGTCATGCTGTTCATGAAGGGCAACAAGGAGGCCGCGAAATGTGGCTTCAGCAGGCAGACACTGGAGATTTTGAACAACACCGGGGTGGATTATGACACGTTTGATATTCTGCAGGATGAAGAAGTGCGTCAGGGGCTCAAGGCATACTCTAACTGGCCAACCTACCCCCAGCTTTACGTGAAAGGAGAGCTGATCGGAGGTTTGGACATCATCAAGGAGCTGCTGGAGAGCGGAGACCTGGTTTCAACGCTGAAGGGGGAGTCTTAGGAGGGGATGGCCACCGCAGACCATAGAGAGGGATCAAGATGCTACTGCACATGCTCAGATCAGCTGATGTAACATGACACATGAGCAGGAATAGCTGCATTAAAAAGAGTTGATAATCAAATTGTTAACCGGTGTAGCATTTGGGTAGATTTAATTTTCTATTTGAAGGAACCGCAGTTTTCCATCGTGTTTATCTGAATTCTTAAAATCATCACAAGGAATGTTTTGCAATCCCTGCGTATTAAGCCTGACATCTGGCTCTTGTGTTTGCACTTCTGGGTTAGCTTTGTCCTTTCAGTTTTCACAACCTCACACTTGGGAGCCGGTTTATGTTTCTAGCGAACCGTTATTTGCCAACTGGTGCAGCCTCTTGACTTTCCACGCCGTCCTGTCAACACTCTCTTCACCTGAAAGACATTTATCTATATCTGAGAATCGCTCTGGTTTAAATGCACAGAATTAACTCTATATGGCACTTATTGGTTCTTTGTTCATGGATAACATGATTAAACAATTAAAAAAAAAAAAAGAAACGTAAGATCTGGTGTTGTTTTTGGTGCTGCTGTCATTTATTAGCTCTTCACTTTGTGGAATGCAACCAACAAATCCCATCATCAAAACAAGAACACAACAAGGCCTTTTAACCTAACATGTAATGAAGAAAGTTGTTGAAATCGTTTTGATTTTGCTCTCAAGTAAGATTATTTCCTGCGTCTGTAACCACAGATACAGCACATCTATAATTCTTCGCTGCAGCAGAACTGCAACGGGACACGTAATAAAAAATATTTGCTTTAGAATTCAACAGCCCTGCAAAGTACAGCGTCACAGTGGAATCAACAGATCCCAGACAAGATCTTTAAAAATGATATATACGTGTCACAAAGGTGGTGATCTCTGCACATCATCTCGCCGTCCTGTGAATACCAGGAGGGGGAAAGAGTGTTCTGCTTTCTTAATTATAGTAAAAATATTGTCAGTAAAGTGTGCGGGAGCTATGCAGACTTATACATGGAGCATTTGATTGCAGTGAGACATATTCTGCGCTATATGATGTGCCGTTAATGTAAATTCTCATCAAGATAGAAATACAAACATCTTCAGTTATGATTCATCTCCTGGACTTTTTTTTTTTTTTTTTTTTTTTTAGCTCTGAATTTGATGTCGGGAAAGTTGTCATCAAAATGTGATTTCTGGAGAAGTTTATTGAGGTGGAACGTGTGCAGACGAGCCGGTTGTCTGACACCACCTTGTGGAAACAGGCGTAGAATACAAGTAACTCTTTAACCTGATGTCAGTCGATATGTTTCTTTTTTTTTTTATTATTATTTGTTAGTGTATTTAACCTTATTCAGCATTTTCAATTAACAAACAGGCGTCATCGTTTTTTGAACATACCTCATAGTGTTCCATGGCTGCAAACTTAATAAACAAATAAGAACAAATACCAACAAATAACAAAATCTACAGTGAAATGTAATAAATTAGGGGGATTTCATTAATGTAAAACTCAAGTAATTCAACTTGTTCAGATGTTGGAACAATCTCAGTCTATACGTCTACCTCATGATAACTATTATTTTGACAATTGATTAATCATTGAAGTAATATTTGAGCAGAAAATGCCCAAAATGTACCGAGATCAGCTTCTCCAATGTTAACGTTTTCCACTTTCCCCGGTTTTATATAACACTAAAGCAACATTATGCAACCATTTACCTTAATCACAGCTTCAAAATCATGATGATGGTACAGTGTCTAGTAAATATGGTAAACAGTGTCTCTGTCTCAGCCACTCCGCCCCCATCACTTCAGTGAGAGTGTAGGGTGAAAGCGTTACATGTTTACTTCAAGACACAAGTTTTCAACACATAAAATTATGACGTAATGAGTTTTGTTTGTAGTTTGCATCTACATTATGTCTGATAACTTGTTCCGGACCCAGGAAACTGTGCTGGGGTTCCAAATTAAAAAAAAAAAAAAAAACGTACATTTCTAAATTATGTTGCATTAAACTTAATATCTTTGGACAAATCAAGCAAGTTGACTCTTTTAACTTGGGCTTTATAAAACTGTGATAGGTGTGTGAAATTACAACCCCGATTCCAAAAAAGTAATGATTCTGTGTCAAACTAAACAAAATAGTGAAAAAAGACTAAATATGTTGCCTTTGCGCTGTTTTTAATGCCACAGAGTATTAGCATATTTTTTTTTCCTGTCCCACACAGTGGCACAACTTATTTGAGCTCCTGATAAAAACAGATAAACACTAGTGTAGGTTGATAAAAGGTCACCATTAACCTCAAACAAGTAGTTAATCATTGGCGGTTGATGAACGCTGTCTGGCAGTGAGTGGGACTTCTTCAGCAGGGACCGGATCAACCTACAAAAAAAAAATTGCAATGCTCTGTTTTCTTCGCAACAGATCCTTGAGGTTAAGCGTGTTTTTTTTGTTTTTTTTTCCAATAGTAGGAAACGTTCTATAATTAGGTGCCTTAATAGAAACCACCACCTCCTACGAGACAACAATGACTCAGCAGTCCTCCAGAGGAGCGCTTTTAACTACGTTTCTCCTTTGAGCAGATTTTGGAACAAAACTCGCCGTGTGAAACACGAGTGATTCATTTTTACTGTAAATGCGTTTACACTAAATCTCAGTCTTTACATTAAAGGACAGAGACACCCCGTATCCAACCGATGTCCTCCTCCTCCTCCTCCTCCGAAGACCAACTCTTGTTAATAATTCACCTACACCCACACTATTTTAAAGAGACATGTTGGAACATTACAGAAAGTTCAGATGACCCTGAGGATTAACAGGTGTTTGATCAGGTTCACTGTGAATTGAAGAGTCAGCTGTCAGGTCGCAGTGATGTTCAAAGACGTGTTGTCCTACGTTCTCTCCTTGTGCAGTTTTGTGTATCAGGTCATTGTTCCTTGCTCGCTACCTGAGCAGTTGCTTGTCAAGACCATCAACCAAGATCAGGTAAGAAACAAAATCTAGTTTTTCTGTTTATCAAAATGCCAAAAATACTCGAACCGTAACCAAGTATAATAACATCGGATTTTTTAATTTTTTTTATATACATACAGATGATTTTCCCTGTACAGTGAATGATCTAATTTGCCATTCATGCATTTAAGCTATAACGTCAACATGTCCCCTCTGGTTAAGTGGGCCCTGTCAGTAAGTAACGCGTTGGCTTTACACAGTTGCTGCAGATAGCGAGATTTAACCGAGATAGAAATAAGTGGCGGCCACACAGACGTCACTTTCCGCCCCCTCTGTACTTTGCTGCAAGTTGTGGGCTCCAATTTTATTATAATTTTCCGTTCCTCCTTCGTTGACACCACCTCGCTCTGCAATACCACCTCTCTGTGCCTCCGTCTGTTTCAGTATCTGGGGAGATGGTACTTTCAAGCTGCAGTCAGCCACAGAGAGGCTGACATCCAGAAGTTCAGGCAGCTGGACAACCTCTGGTTCACCTTGGAGAAGACGGCCAACGACACGCTGCTTCTGACCGGACACATGCGCATGTGAGGCACACGCACTACCTTGTGGGGAATAAACCCCAACACCTGGAAGTCTGAACAAGACGACAGTGTTGAAAACTTGCGCGCTGAAGTAAACATGTATGTAACGCTGTGATCCTGCCGTCTCGCCGAAGTTACGTAGTGCAGAAACAAGTGGCCGAGACAGAGACTCCATTCAAATGTACAATCGAAATTATTTTTGAAACTGTTATTTCAAAGTACAACCGTCTCTTTTGTAAGGGGTCATAACCTTAAAAAGTTGGGGCCACTGTTTAAACAAAATTATATGTTTTAGGCTTGCTGTGTTTTTTAAAGCTTTTAGAGCATCTTTTTATTTGCCGATTCATGCAGCCTCAGGTGGACATGAGATAACAATATTTAAACAGAGTAAACTTTGTACCCGTACGACCAGAATACAGAGCAGCTTCTTTCCTCTCGCCGTGAGCTCCCTCAATCATCCTCGGCACTCTAGGATAAAAAATTTAAATTTGTATGACCTATTCAGACCAAATAAAGTCTGAATCTGACCCGGTAAGAATAACTATTTTCTTTTATACGGCAATAGCCAATCTTCTCACTGATGTCTTCTTTGATTATGTAACTCATACAGAGACACAGGACCTAAATCTAGACTTTGCATAGCCAGTAATACGATCCTATCTTTCTCAAAAGACAGTAAATTGCTCTCTTTCCATCAATTGATGACATCTGCAGCATGTTTAAAACACAACGTGAGAACAGAAACGAGAAAACCCGAGACCACAAATAGACACCAGAATAAGGGAAGTGACATTTAGAGAGTGCAAAAGGTGTGAATGTAGGTACGTTTCCAAAATGAAAGTCTTAATCTCATCTTATTGTGTCTTTATTTTAGAAAATACAAAACCGCTTCAAGCTAAATGTGCGTTTTATCTTTTTGAATATTCTTTTAGGGGAGACGACTGCGTGAAACAATCCTGGACCTACCACATACGTCCTGACAGGGATGATATGGTATTGGAAGGTAACTAGAACCATCTGCACTCACAGATGCTCAGATCACACACGTGTGCACACGGCGGACGGCAGCAGGTATGGGGTTTCGGAGAGGCAATTTTGAGACCGCATGCTACACCAAAGCATTTCAGGGATTCAGTAACTTTCCCAGAATTGCATTCTTAGCAAGGTGGGAAAAACCCCTCAGTGTTTCTGTTAGTTCTGTAACGCTAAAGCTCCCCAATAAAATTACTTTTACTTTTACAGCCGTAAAAACTTATATAGGCACCTGAGTGAATCAGAAAAACAAATCAAAACGACACTAGGCCGACGTAGTTGTGGACTTGTCGAGCCTTATTCTTCTACACAGAGTTGTAAAAGACAAGCCTGGAGTGACTAGCAGATGCGGATTTGAGACTTTTGTTTCTTTGAATAATTTGTTTTAGATGAATCATGGAGTCACTGCTAGCTGCTGTCACACATCCCTAAATAATCTCGCCTTCTTTATGCTCTTCATAACGAAACGTCTTTGTGTTGTATCTCGTGTTGCTGATCTGGTGTCGTCCCGTCACAGCTGCTGCTATCTGATTCTGATATAAAGGTTGTATACAGTGTGCATATGACTGGACACGTGTAGCTGCAGTTTGCTAAAGATCATGTACAAAAATGTGCAGTTTCGAATGCTGTGTTGAACTGAGCTTACTGTACAAAACAGGTGCACAAAGAGAGAAAGTACCCTGTCCAGCAGCAAAAATAATAAAGGAACACATTAAATTGGGGAGTTTTAGAAGTTTCCGCTTGTTTCCAGACTTTTCAGACTACTTCTGAAAGCTTCTGATGTGCAAAGCAGCTTCTGGATGCAGCCTTTATCTGACACATCTGCCAAAAAGTTATTGCATAAATCAACATGTTAGAAATGCAAGTTGACGCTGTGCTTTAATGGTGCAAAATCCAACAGGAAACCTGTTGACATACAGTTAGCATAAAGCTGCATGCTTGATAACCCATCCTTGACCGAGGCCATCAAAGTTTAATGATGAACTGATCAACCAAGAGAAAGCAGCTGTAGGCAATGATTCGCTTTTCGGGCCTTTTGGCGGCGCAGTATGTCGACCCCGTCCAGAGCCACTCACTGCAGACGCTGCCTTGCTCGTGTCCTCTTGTGTTGATCCAGGAAGGACGTTTCGGTGGAGCCTGCTGTGGAGCGGCAAGTGGGCCAACTGCCCCGAGTGCATCATTTTACAAGAAATAGAGCCGCCTCTTAGTCCGTCTGACTCAGTGGACTCCCTCAACAGATACATGCTGTATGGTAAGCTATCAGTTTGTCTCCCCCACCGGCAGGCTACCATCTGTAGATAACGTTAAATATTCATGGGCTTGTCCCGCATAATCTGTGTTTTTTTTTTACTTTCCTGCAGAAGGAGTAAAATTGAGAGAGATGGTAAAACTTTTGAAGCTGGCTGGTAAACTGTGTTATATAATGATTGTTAAACCTTTATTTTAGTTGGTTGGGAACTTTCATAGCTGTCATCGTGCCGACATAAACCCAAAATATGCAGCACACACTTCAGTCTACAGGGGATAAAAACCCCAAAATGTGTTTGTTCAGTTTCCTTGTTCGTCTTAACTAGTTTGTTTGTTCTACTTTTCAGCATTTACACTATATTGAAGTAACTGTTAATACTACTCTAACAAACATCACGGCTGGATTTAGCTGCATCATTAAGTCAACAAACTGAATTACCAAGATGACGATTCATCCTAATGGAGGTCTTTCAGTTGCAGACAAAACAGCGAGAATAACCTGT
Source organism: Spondyliosoma cantharus (assembly GCA_900302685.1). Classification (NCBI taxonomy): domain Eukaryota; kingdom Metazoa; phylum Chordata; class Actinopteri; order Spariformes; family Sparidae; genus Spondyliosoma; species Spondyliosoma cantharus. The sequence continues at coordinate 35,732 of OMLP01009426.1, read as the reverse complement.
CCAATGAATTTTGTTTTAGCTTAAGCTAAATTGGATTAACCCTCCAAGTGCTTTCATGGATACAGCATTAGCCCGTCTACATTAGTCTCGTTGTCTTTCTCACTGTGACGAGAGCTTTACACGGTTTTTTAAAGAAAATACATTTCTGTTTTATTTAGCTACAAAGCCTTTAGGCTTAGATCATCACAGACATGAGGCGGACAGGCTACCCAACAATATACCACATTCACACAGCGGTCCGACGTTAAGCCCAGGGTGGGACGCTCGAATGCTGGAATAGTGTTATGCTGTTGCGTTTACAGGTTGCAAGTTGTTTAAACGTAGGGAATAGAGTACTGACGGGATGATCAACCTGAAAACTAGCAGCAACCTGATTAACTCGACAAAAAGCCTATGGGATATTTGAATTCGATTTTGGATTTTCACCATAAATAAGGTCTGAAGCAAGCTTTTGGAGGCACACGTTTTTGGTACTGACATGTTTTGTTCAACAAGGTCACACATGAACACCATTTTTGGGATTTTGGAAGCGTAAATGAAATCACTGGAAGTAAAAAGCTATGAACAGACTAAAGTGTGGTCACATGACTTTAAACATCAACGCCACAAAGTGTCTTACTACGCAATTGCAATACACGTTTTCTATAAACTGATCAATGTACAAGTTTGTACTTATTTCAGGCATTTAACTGAAAACCAATTAAAGGAGCTCACTGACTTTGAGACGAGGGAACCGTAAGAGCAAAAATACTAACTGATTTCCGTGTTTAAGGACACATTCCTGCACCTCTCTATCCGAATACATCCGCTGCTTTTCCCTTTCAGGCTTGAATACATTTGTCCAAGATGTACAATCTCCGATTGTTCGAATTCATTCACAGCATTCCCATTTTATCGTGTAGCACCATCAAATAATTAGCTAGCTAGGAAGTGGCTGAACGCTGACATTAGGGGATTTATGAAATAAACGTGGCGTGTTTTCCCTCCAGACTTTCTGTGAACACACACTCCATGTGATGGTTGTCAACGTTTGACGGCGATCAAACTGTCCGCTGCGCCTTTAATTTGTCATCTTCCTCTCGCTGTAGCTCGCCAGAGTGACGTCAACGGCGATGTGGTGTCAGCGCTCGTGTCAAACGCAGCTTGTAACAACATGTCAGCAAGCGTCACGCTGCCTCAAGAGAAAGGTTTGTTGTTAAGAGGATTAATTAAACCTCTTTTCATAGAAGAAGATTCTTACCGATGTCAAATGTCTCTTTATGAATCTAACAATTATCTCTGCATTTACAGAGTTTTGCACCTAAATATAATCACTGAGGTAGGCACGTTTTTTACATTTTACTTCCATTTTTATTTCAATGATTCATATTCAACCTGTTCTGTACTTGCTGGTTGCAATTGCAGGCTCTCGGTTCCACACGATTTCTCACAGGATGTCGCTGGAGCCGTGGACGTCCTGGACGACGATAAGATGATTAGTGGATTTCCCTGTAAAAGCGAAACAAATAAAGCAGTTTTTCCTTCAAGAAATGTGCCGTTTTATTCACCTTTTACAGCCGTGTCAGATCACACTATATAAACGAGCGATATGTGGTGTCAAGAAAACATAACTCAGTGAGTCTTCTGAAATAAAACAAAAGTGAAGCTAGCCACGACTCTTGCTCGTCTGTTCCCTCCATTATCCCTGTCACTTTCAGTCCAAATAACCAAAAGGCACGATAGCTTGAGTTGACAAAAACACCTTTGTGGGGGAGGATCCACCCACAACCACTCAGCAAAAACCTGGGAAATTCCCATGGTGCCACTGAACAGAAACACCTGTTGACATAACTTGAAGACGGCACATTTCTGTCTGTACCGGTTTACAAAAAAAAACAATAAGTAAATACAATTTGAAAGTGGCGTGGCAAATGTGACGGAATCCTGACTCCATTAAATCCTGACTCCATTCAATCTCAATTTCATAAGCAAATTGCTTTTTTTTTGTGCTGCTCTATGTTTTCGCCTGATGTAAAACAGATTTTATTCACACGCAGTTTTGTTAATAACACCCAGCTTCTGGTCAGTTCGCCCCCCTTGGAAAATGTCCCTCTCTGCGTAGGAAGTGCTTGTATTACGTTCCTAGGCAACAACAGCTTATTCCCGAGCGAAAGGATAATTGCGGTGGCGGCAATTAATTTGTGTTTACGCTCTTGTCGTTAGGAATGCAGCACATCATTTACATCCACTTTCACCTTCCCTGTAACTCACCTTTACTCCGGAACAAGCAAAATAACAAGGTTGTGAAATCAATGTTCCGCCTCGTCAACACTGAGCGTGTCCCAGAGACAGTGACACATCACGACCGTCTCATTTTGTCAAGCATGTATTTAGCAAACAAAGCGCAGTCACCTAGTAACACACATGTTTAAGAGGTTGGCCCGGGTGGTGGAAATGCTTATGGGGATGAAAACACCATGAAAAACAGAAGTTGACTTCCCCACAGTTACTTTCTCTGGCTGGTTTCCCATTATTGGTCTCTGACTGGCTGATGAGCTCCAGTGTGTCATCTGAGCCGTTTTTACAACCCACTGTTTGATTTGAAGAGGAACACATTGTAAATGCTCTCCGCGACAAGTTGAAGTCCTGCAGTCCGAAGCCCACTTTAAACTGGCAATGGACGACTTGTTTGCTGCGACCTATCATTGTAAAGTAAATACTGATTGCACAGCGTAAGTGATCCGCCCTCGGAATCAACGTTCGCCTCCTATTCGCTTCCGTTCTACGTGTGCCAAGGGGTGAATAAACAAAAAAACATCTGGTGACAAAGCAAACTTAGACGAACTTTATCACAGCCACAACCAAAACCATAAACGTGAGTGCTTGACGCCTCAGATTCTTCACCGCCCGCATTCAGCACCGTCGGACGATTTTCATTCGCCTACAGTCGCGTAATGTGTGACTGTGGCATGACGGCTGTAAGTAAAAATAAATGTATAGATATATGGATACATATGATGTAGATTTGTTCACTCTAAACCTCGCTCTCCGGCCTGCAACTGGGCCTGATTTCCCGAGAAAAAAATAAAGTTTGCATTACAGCCACACAGTCTTCCGCTGAGGTATTTGTTTTCCCCGGTTAGTATCCACAGGTAACAGTGAAATAACTTTAATAAGTATAAACTCTACACTGCAAAGGATAAAGAACCAAGCCGATGGAGGTTAATGGATGTGCGCGCACTTGATCTGGCGCTCCGGTGTTGTGTCAGCGTCTGTTCTCTGGCTATCATGTGTTTCCCCTGATGCACGGAGCCAGAGATGGTTCAAAACTGCCATTCTTTCTATTAACAGTTTCTATATAACAGTGAGTAACTCAACCTGCCCAATTATGATTCATGATCAGATTTTCTTGGGATTCCTGTGGCTCCTTTCTTGCTTAGGTCATTAGCCAGTAGCCATGTTGCTAACTTCCCGCAGACTTCCACGACAACGGCCGTGGCTAATCGCTCCTCGTCTGGATCTCACCTCAACTGAATCCCTCTGTGCAGTCCGTTGTGGCCTTTTCACCAAAGCATTTCTTTCCAGAAACACATGGACCAACAAATGTTTGTGCGTTCCAGCTTTTAAGTCCACATCTACCTCCGGTGTTTAGGAGAATGCTGCCTCACTGTTTTGCGCTGAAGCTCCATACATTTTTTTCAAACGTAACTTTCCATCGGCATTGGGGGTCAGAGGATGATGACTGAGTTTTCAATTGTGGGTGAGCCGTTCCTTTAAATTCTAAGAGTAAGGTCGAGACCTGCTCAATTTGTAAAGCGTCACTAAATGACTTTTGTTGTTAATTGGCTCTGTCCAAATAACGACTGATTGACTGATATTCATCGATCTTACAAGGCAGCACATGCTCATTCCGGCGATGTCTTGAAAAGCAGAACTTCTTGTACAGATAAAAAGATTATTCATGTGGTCTACAGCAGAGACAGCAGAGGAACTGAACACTGACATAGTGTTCCCATTCAGCTGAACTTTGACGTTACAACTTATGACCTTAAATTAAAGGACAAGGTGGTTTTTGTTTGGTGAGTCTAGGGACGCACAGTTCTGTATGAGACCACGCTGATCGTTTGTAATCACCGTGAAATCTAGAACAGCATCTGAGATGCTGCCAACTGATATTGAACCTGTTGGGGAAACTGATGTGGATTTGATAAGAAGAGATCAACACAGCCGCGATCGCGCCTCCCGTTTGATTCGAGCGAGGACAGCACCGCGCAGCCCACATCCAGCCTACCCGTCTTTCATGTTGCGGGTGTAGATGTGTGTGTGTGTGTGTGTGTGTGTGTGTGTGTGTGTGTTTGTTTGCATGTGTGCGCTTGACAGAGATAATACAGGAGAAAATTGGTGACATTTACAAAATCCAGGAGAAAATAGGCTGGTTGGCTGGGGATGTCCCATGGAACGTGAAACCGAACGCACCAAAGTGAAATGGAAATTGATCCTCAGTGTCTGTCTCACACACTGCATTCTTCAAACCCCGACTCTCACTTCTGTTTTCGAACCAAGATTTCTCATCCTCGTCTCTGAAGGCACGAATGACATACGGCGACTTTATTCCTCTTACCATCGATCCATTCCACAGCACGGTTAGGTTAAAATGGCGTAGCTTAGCTTATAGCAACTCTTAGCTGTACATTAGAATTGCACTCATAACATGGGTTAAAGCAAAGCAGCCGCTTCGGTGCAACTCGCTTCACAACTTTTCAAGCTTGTCTTAATTTAATCATCTGCCACTCTGGTGTGCACTGAAACAGTTTTTGCACCCAAACCCCTAACCCTAATCCTTCCGGAGGGAGATAGTCCCCTTACCTAACCCTCAAGTTCAAACTGATGATGAAAACAAACCTGTCAGTTTGGGCTAAAAGCCGCAATCGCTGGCTGGTTTATGTTCGGAGGAAATGTTTCGTTCAACCCAAATGTGAAAAATAATGTTGGTTATTATCAAACGACAAGGACGAGGGTTTCTGTTTCTCGTAGCAGATTTGATACCATGCATTTTTCTCGTCCGTGGGAGAAAGTCAATCAAACTAGTTTGCAAGTTTTCCCATTATTCACTCCTCTTTACCCGTATACATATGTGTTGATGAGAAAACCTGAAAACGTAGCTGCTGTTGAAGTTTCACTTCTCACCTTGTTGTTGCGTAAAGAAAGTCCTGCAACATTGGCAATTTCTGCACATTCAACCCGTTGAAACTTTACGTTTCTTTAAATGCAAGTTTCTATCTAATGTTGTGGCAACGCTCTGCTAAAGGTCGGGTAAGGTTTAGGCACAAGAACCTCTCGGCTAGGGTTAGAATTAGGTCATATTTTGTCTTAACTACGTCTGCCGCCCCACAACACTAATGAATATTGCCCCAAGATATGAGAGGTTTTGTAGAAATGTAGATAGGACACGTGCAAAACCGACAAATTTAACATGTCCTGCGTTTGTGGAAACTCACAATGCCAACAACTTAAAGGAGACCTATTTTGCTTTTGCTTTTTCGTCCTTCGGTTGTTGTGCATGTAAAAGATTTTGCATGTTTAAAAGGTCGAAGTCTGCACCAACAGAAGCTCCTCCCTTCCACAGAACACTGCTTCCATGACTTCTCGACACCGCACTACCGTACATCCCCATGACACACATTTGCATAATTAGTTCGGCACATAAGAATTGATTTAGCCGAGCAGAGTCTGTTGATTTCACCAGTGGGGCTTAAACAGAGCGTTTCAGACGGAGGGGGGGGATACAGTGCTGTGTCACGGATGTGCTTTTTTAACACTAAAGCATGTAAAATTCCAGTTCTAGTACACTAGCAGTGACTCAAAATGAGATTTCGAACCTAAAAATGAGCGTTATACATCTCCTTTAACTCCGGTGACTGGGCGAGTGTTAGGAAAAGGTTGTGGTTTTGGTTACAGGGTGAAAGTTAATTGAGCATGTTATGTCTCACTGCAGACTTTTTCTGCAGACCACGAACTTTCCATAACCTTCCCCAATGTTAATAAAAAGTTTGCTGCACTAGTCACTACAAGCAAAAACTGCATTCCAAGATCTGATAGTTTGGTGGAAAACAAATTAGAAAATGTTTGTCAGGGTTAATTCTTTACTGGTGGGGGTTTTCAGAATCAAGACTTTTGTGATTTGCCAAATATGTAAATCAAGAACATTTCCTCATTATGTTAATAGAAGAGGTATTCGAGCCGACATTTATGTTTCCATCTGAGCGTTCTTGCTGTTGTGAATTAGTTGTACGTAAACCAGCTTCAAAGCCCAAAACAAGTCAGACAGAATAAAATAGACTAAATAAACCAAAATAAGATATTTACAGTATTTACATGAGGTGCACAGTAGCATTGAGGTAGGTTGGGTTGTGCATGATGAGGCAGCAGCAAGTTCATAGATCCCTTCCAGTGAGCTTTGTTTGTACACAGTCTTTGTGTACAAAAAAAAATTTCCCAAGACTAATAGAAGGTCTCAGCAGTCCGATGTAGTCAAATTAGTGGAAAAAAGTTTCGTAGAACCACATCAAGGAAATTTAAGAGGAAACAAAAAGAGGTAGTTTAATACAAGACACAGGTATCTTTGGATGGTATCAACTTCTATCCACTATCATTTAAGGGCCAGTATGAACAGGAGCAATGGTAAAAGAACATTTATATAGGCAATTTCATTTTGTTTTACTTTGACCACGCGTGACGTGCATCGCTTCACATTAGTAACTCGTAACTGAGGTATCACTCTGCCGACCTAAACAACTCCTGACACCGCAGGCAGCTTTGTGTAGTACACATATAATCTTTTTTCTAAACTCTAAAACGTATGATTACCAATAAATGGCATCAATCATCCCAATAAACATCTAATCTAACAGTATTTTATCTTAATATGTGCTCCAATGCCCTTAAATACCTTTGAATGACAAGTATAGGCAAGAAATAAAATGACAAAAAAGAAATAAAAAATGCCACAACAAAACTTCACAGACAAAAATGACCCCCCAGAAAATGTTCAAGGGACTTTACGCTCTGTGCTGACCCGGTGCTGGTGCAGCACAGCTTACTCAATCTGTCTTTTAAGTAGTTTAAAATAACCTGGTACAAAAATTCCCATTCCAGCCAGTGATGTGCACTTTTTCAGATCAAAAAGCACGAAAACACTTTGAGTTGGACTAAATATGTGCAGTTTCGTCCCATAGCTGGTTTGTGAAGGAACAGGGAGGAAGGAAGGAAGTGGCGAAATTGAACCTCGTGCGATAATCTGATAACGTGAAGGTACTTTGACATTAAAAACGTAGGTATAGTAAAGCGCTTCACGACGCAGGAAACTACACTTGTGGAGCTTTCTTAACCATTTATACTTAACAGCTTTAACACGTATTTAACTCGTGTGGAGCTGTTATTGTACGTACTGCGTCTTGCAGTCAGACAAGATGCAGGAAATCTCACTCATACTCTTCTCTTCGTGGTCTAAAAGACTTATATATATTGATGTGCACGGTGAAGGAATGTAACTGAGTACATTTACTCAAGTACTGCACTTTAATAGTTTTCAGATACTTGTATTTTACTTGAATATTTCCAATTTCTGCTACTTTATACTTGTAATCCACAACATTTTGGATGCAAATATGTGCTTACACAACATTTATTTGATAACTTTAGTTACAAGATACTTATCAGGGAAAGAAGCACATATTTAAATAAATCAGATTAAAAAACACTGTTTCTGATAATCAGAAAAAAAGCCAAATATTCACTCCGATAATCGACCAGGCTCATAATCGGTCGATCCACAATTTACAGTATACATACATGTAAATATATGCATAATTTTACTTTTACCCCAAACTTTTGATACTTAACTACGTTTAATAACAGATACTTTATGACTTTTTCAACACTGAACTTTGTGCATTGTGTTGCATGACTGGTGAGTCACACAAGGACAAGGAAGAAAGTAGATGAACCTGACCCACATGCACTCGAAAATCTAAATACCGGATGTGTTCAAGCTCCTCGTGAAGCTGTGAATGAACTCTTTTGGAGCTTTCTTAATACTTTAAGTCAACTACAAACTCATATACTGTACATAAACGTAGAAGTCGAGAGTCTCTCATTCCGAAAATAGACTCTGGAGAGAGACGGAGCGAGGCAGCAGCATATCAAAGGGATTTCAGAACGTGCTGCATTTTAAAAGACGCTCCGTGTGTTTCCTCATCCCACATCAGATGAAATGCAGTGTGAAAAAGCCCCTGTCATATTTGTTTAGGTGTTAAACTCTGACCGTGGCCTATAAACGTGGGAAATCACAAACCGCCCACAACAAACACGAATGTGTCAGCGAGGGGCCGCACCACAGACCCATTTCTTCATGTGTCAAGACACAGATGCCTTCACATCTTATTCAACATTTTTAAACTATGTTTTTTAACTTTCACTTTAGGGTGAAAAGAAGGCGAAAGATTAGATCTGCATCAGACTATGCGAACGTGCCTTTGGGTTTCATTAATCCGTTAAAGGTTTCACACCAGTTTCTTGTTTGGTACTTGTCAGGTTCACCCGACGTGTGATACACTCTGCGATATCTACGAGTGGCACCACCTACACCACAGCCTCCTCCCTCCTCTCTGTCAAACCACAACTCTCTGTAGAAAGAAAAAGTCCATCTCATCTTCACTACAAGCCGTGTAAAAGGGAAAACCCTGTCAACCTGTCATGTCTCTCAGAGAGAAGCAGCACATGAGCTTGGACACTGCGAGTGCAACACACAACTGGGGGAGTCAAGATTTAGTAAGTGAGTTCAGTTCCTGTCTTTAATGTGTGTCAAAATGTTGTTTTATATTCCTGTGATACCTCTGAGAATACTAGGATTTCTTTAGGTTTTCACTCGGGGGGTCTGTGGGTCATCGCTGTTGAGAGAAAACTGTTGAGATGCTGAAATTCCAAAATCATGCACAAAGTATGAAAGGGGAAGATCCGTGATCAGGGACATGATTTTTATCTTTCTCTTCCCTTATTTACTTATGAAATGATGCCATCTTTTCAGTATTTCTACAGTATTCAGAGGAAATAACTAAACGTTTCGGTGCAATTAATCAAAACACATAATTCAATTTTGACCCTCTTGAGCATCAGTTTTCCTGTTTCTGGATTTAAAAAAAAAAAATGATTTGCCACTCATATCAGTGCAGAAGACCAGATTTAATGAGAGCTGATGGGATATTGTTTGTATTGAATGACTGATTGGCATTTGGAGTAATGGACCCGTAAGTGCTTACAGGACACTGAGCACAAGTGAGGATGTGATTCAGAATCAGATGCAGTTACATGCACGATGCTTCAGGCCACTACAGGGCTGCAACTGATCGATTCATCCGCAGATCCTTATGATTTAAGAAGCCGGAGCTGGCAAATGTTTGACATTTTTGCTTCAAAAATGACTTATGCGATTAATTGATTAATTGCCCAATATGAATACAGCTGTTGAAAGTGAGTCCGTATATAGTTTGTGTTTTTTCCAACTGCAGATCCCAGATTCTTTCTTACAAATCATCAAAAAGGTGCAAAACAATTAGTTTATCTGAATGTGCCCGCTGACATAATGACAATGGTGGTCATTGTGTAACTCTGCCATGCTGTTTACCTGAAATGTGTCACACCCACTCACTATCATACATCATATACGGTGGAATGTTAAGTATGCCACTGGAAATCACCCAGGCACCATTGCAACAATCTCATTTAAAGGTTTGAGGTTTGATTGATGGACCCCTGACACACAATTTAGGGTCAGTGGTATTTTAGCAATCACTGATCAAGTTTCACTTTGTGTCACTACAAACAAACAACCACACCACAAACTAGTCACTGACATGCCACTCTTTGAAGGACCCAAAAAAAAAAGAACAACCTCCCACTGAGGTGAAATCCCAGCTGAGGGTACATACCCACAATGCAATGTGTGAAGTACAGCCAATCTGGGATTTACATTTGGTCCTGTTGTCGAGTGTAAATGCTTATTTTAGAGTTTCTGCTCAAAGCACAGTGTTTTTTTAATTTTTTTATTATTATTACAACCTGAGTCATATTTCATGAGTTTTGACAATTATTCCTCTGAGTCATTTTAACATTTCATTGAACAAATAGACGAAAAGCCACAGAGACTCTGGACTCGATCAAGAAGAGCGACACGAGCAGTCGGACAGGTCTCCTCAGTTTTTTTTTCATTCTCTGACACCTCCTTTGTTGTTTAGATGATGTTTTTATACTTCAATGACAAGCTTTCTAACTTTCTGACCACATGGTATGTTGCCTGTGGTGAAAGAAGTGTGTAGTTCATTTACATGATTAGGAGCACTTATTATCTATATATATATATTATATTAAGTATTACAATGCAGAAACTTACAAGTAAAAGTCCTGAATTCAACATAAAAATCAATTCGCTCTGTCTGTGTTCGTGTCTGACAGAATGGAGGGTCAGTCGAGGATATTTACCAAGTACCTGCTGCTGCAGGTGTGGTGTGGTCTCCTCACTGTGGCCATGGTGGTTATGGCTCGGTTTCTCGTTTCAGTCATCCCAAAGTCAACTGAGGTCAGTATGTCTGCTACAAGAAGAGAGAACTCTTACTGCCTGCACAGCAATTCAGTCAGAGGCGTTTTGGACGACTGGATCAGGCTCCATGTTCCCTCATGACACTCTCATGTAGCTGATGCGTGTCACGTGAATGAACACCTTGTGCTTTTGGAATTGAATGCCAACGTGTGAGCCACTGAGGTGACAGAGGATGATGGGTTTGTTTTCTGTCTTTTTAAGGATGCAGTCTCGACGCTGAAGCCAGATGTCAGTCCAACAGGTACACTGATCACATGTCAACCTTTCGCTGTGTGCACTTCAGACGCAGCCTTTTAGAGTAACCTTGTATTCAGTGTTGTAAGTAGAACCCGTACTTGAGTAAAAGTAAAGGTATCTTGTTAAAATATTACTTTGGTAAAAGCGAGTCACCCATATGAATAGTGCTTGAGAGAAATCTGATATGAAATGTACTTAAGCGTCGAAACAAGAGCTAAACGCATCTCATACTCAGTGACTGAATGTAACAAAGTACATTTACTCGACTGCATCATCATTTTGAGGTTTGAGTGTTTTCATTTTCTTTATACTTTCACTCCACTACATTCTGGAGGTAAATATTGTACTTCAACTCCACTACATTTCACACTGCCCCTAGCCCCAGGCTGAGGAAGCTGTTAGCCTTTCGCTAAATAAGCATTTACACTGGCACATTCTTAAGAGGGCTAACCTCGACTTTGGCCTCGGGCTTGCTGGCTCTGCTCCGGAGCAGGGCAAGCCCCAACTTTCAACTAAGCCTGCGGCTAAGATGCGCTAAGAAGTAAACAGAGTAGTTAAACAACATTCTTAAATGTTCAGCTTAACCCTGAGCCAGTAAGAGCTGCAGTGTGAATCTCTTCGCTCTGGGCTGAGGCTGAACTCTGCGTTAAGAATGTGTGTGTGAAAAGCCCTTAAATCTTTACTTGACTCAAGTACGACTTTTGGGCACTTTAACACCGATTATACACATATTAACATGTGTGTATATACTACATACTTTGGGTCGACTGATTGTCGGAGCCAATATTCCGAAAGTAACTCAAGTTATCACATCTATGGTGTGGAGGTCAAGTGAAGGCACAAGAGTACCTCAAAATGATACTTTACATTCCATCACATCAACACAAAACCAAGCCATATTTACACGAATGAAACCGAAGTTAACTCAGACCTTGTCTTTGGCAGTCAACCCTTTGCTGGGTCCCTTAAAGTCAACAGGTAAGTCAGATCTTGTTTTACTACCAACATCCTCAAACCTTTATAAAGAAATGACTCTAAAGTTTAAATGTGCTGTGAACGTTTCCACACTATTGCATCAGCAGCTAACCCCCTAAATGACGTTGATTTTCAGGATCCTCTCTCTCGTACATCCAGCTGTACAGGCGTGAGTAAACACTTCCTCTTCTGGTTACTATTTAGATTTATTTTTATCTCTTCTTCCTGTGTGGAAAATCCATGCGATTTGGTGAGTGTGTGTTTATAAAGAAATGATATTATCATGTTTATTTTAGAGTTAGATAGCTGCAGAGAGCATAGTTACTACTTAATGCCGTCAGCGGTTGTCTTGAGGAGCTCTGTGAGCTTGAGGAGAAATCAAAACTGTCCAACAATGAGCGCTTTGGTGAGGCACGTTGCATTTTTAAACCCTCGTTCCTCAGTTTTGCATTCCTCACGTCGGTTGTTTGTTTATTTCTGTGAAATAAAAATCAGTCAGGCATTAATGATGAGATGTCAAGCTGAGATTTCCAATGACAGCAGAAACTATTTAAACGTTCCGAAACGTGCAGCCGATGTCAGGTTTCGTTGTCAGTTCCTTAGATTTCAAAGCGCGAGTGCGCGAGCCAAAAGAGACAGAAATGCCACTTTATTGCCCAAGAAGTTTTAATGGACCAAAATACAAGATGTGTTTGGATTATAAGGCCGTATTCTCACTTTTCACTGATCTCTCTTGCTGTCATTGTGTTTCTATCACATAGAAAATGCAGACACCTACAGATGCTCGGTGCAGTTGGTTCAGACGTGTTCTCAGGGAGCTGCTGAAAGTCATTCTGAGAAACGTGGGAAGCCTTTAAGTGAAATAGGGCAGACTGAGGGGAAGTGGTTGCACTTAAGAGTAAATAACAACATAGTAACACCCCACTGGAGTTCTTTAAAGGAGACACATGATCTTTTTCAGCTTCATCATTATATTTTGGGTTACGACTAGAATAGATTTACGTTCTTTAATGCTTAAAACCACTTTTCTGATCACTTCAACCCCCCCGCGAATACCCATTCTGCTCTGATTGGTCATCTTGCACATGCCTGAGTCAGCGCTACTATCAACAACACAGTTTTGAAATGAGTTCCGTGACGAACTAGCAGTGGTTTCTGTGGGACAGCAGAGTTTCTGTCGGTTGGTTAACTTTCAGGACCTTTCACGTGAAGTGAAGGACAGTAACAACCAGTAAAGCATATAAGGTCGTCTTTAACTGATATTTTTAAGTGAGAAGTTCAGATCGACTGAAACAGAACTGAAGTTTCACACAAAAAAAACACATTAAAAGCCCTGAAAATGTATTTTCTGGATCAGGTTCCTGCCACGTTTGACGGGGTCCTAAATGAATATATGACTTTCTGTAAATATCCCTTTATTATTGTTTTTGTCCTTGCTTTATTTACTGGGTTTAAAGTCAGTGTGAAAAAGCTGATATCACACATATTACACATTTGCACCAAAATGTAAAGTTTTGGGCTTATAATAAGATTCACTTTATGTTTTTGAGTGTTAATCTCTTCACAAATAATAACTCTTCATGTTCTTTTTCCGTACATTGTTGCTAATATGGTCATATAGTATATAGTAGATAAGTAGAATGATATAGTAGAGAAATTCTAGAAGTTTTAAGGGACCTCAAACTCAACGGTTTGCACACAAAATGTGTGCTGCTACTGTATCTACTGTCACTGCTGTTTGTCACTGAATAACTATCATATCTCAGACATTCACGTAAACTACATTCACAAATAACTCATCTGCATAAACACACAGCCAGACTAAACCACTGACTGAGACAGACAAGTACAGCATTGTCATGTTTCCAGTCTCATGCGCTGTGTTCCTCCCACCACATTGCCTTTTTTTTCCTGTATGAAGTGGGTTCCTAAAAACCTCAACAAACCCGAAGCAGAGCTGTAATGTGGGCTGAGCCGACTGAAGGTATAATTACAGCCCACAGCGACAGGCATCATCGGTTTGCCAGGGGATGCTTAGCCTGTCAAATGGAAGCAAAAATTAGCCATTAATTGAAAGATCAACTTTATTTGTCTTTATTCAACTCGAGATGAAAATGTGAGTGTGGATGTCTCAGAGGGCCCGTGTAGACTATAGAACCTCAATTTGAGCCAAAGTGGTCTCATATGTCACCGGCGGAGTGAAAGTGTTTATCCAACAGCCGAACAGCTAAAGAAAAGTTCAATATTGTACCCGCAGATGGCGACTCGTGGAAAAACTCGGAGAGCTGTGACTCCTGCTTGCTCGTCCTGCACAACGACTCCGTCCACTGCATGAAGGACAGCCTCTACTTCATCTACAGCCAGGTCGACTTCAACAAACACACCGAGTCCAAATCTGTGACCTTGATAAGAAACGCCAGGCCTGGTAGAATGCAGGTGAACCTGGTCCATGGGAGCTTCTCGCGCACAACAGACGGATCTGTGTGGGTGGCCAAGATCGTCAGGCTCAGTGAGCGAGACAGCGTCAGTATAATTATCAAAGGTGATTTTCGACACCAGAACACATTCTGGGGTGCCTTTCAGCTTCGTTAGCGCTGCAGGCCTCCAGGATTTGTTACTATACAAGAAGGAATTGTTTGGGGTTGGACTGATATGTCGTCAGTAGTCGATCAATATACGAAAATGTTTCATCACCTGTATTTTGTTCCAATATTTGTTTAAAGGTTCAATTTAAATCTAATAAAATTTGATTTTTGTTTTTACAACACGGCACACAGTTGAGTTAAAGGTCCAAATCATAAGAATTCCCTCCTCATCAAATACTGACGCTTTGGGATTGTAGGTCGGGTCGGCCGCCATTCGTATAAATTGGACCTTTAGCTCAATTTTATGCCAATAATACTGAAAGCCACAGGGATTAAGTGGTGAATAAATCTATTCTTATGTGGTCAACACGGAACACTAAAATGGTTAAAGCTCCATCCGGTTTCTGTGAGGACCGAAACATTTTAATGAGGTCAAATGTTCACATCGTATTGAGTTATGTATCAAAAGAAAAAAAAAAAACAGAAATCCAACCTCAGCAGAGTCTCGACTTTCAGGCGTGCCAGCTGGTTCAGACTCGAATCGTGTGGCGTTTGGAGACGTTGTAAATGTCTAAGCTAATTCTAAATGAATGTAAACTGTAACTGTGTGGTGGCACGAATGTGTTTTGTCTTCACTGCTGTGTTCTTGTGTAATTTATGAAATAGTGGTTTGATTTCAAAGAGGGAAGTGGGATGAAAGATTCATAAAGACTATTTGAAAGCCATTGACTCGTTTGCCTTTTGATCCTCGCTGTGATCTGCCAGCTGACCACAGGGGGGTGCCACCTTCCCCCCACATAAGAGGTAACATTACAGGCTGCGTGTGCTGTGTATCAGACTCACTTACTGTGTAGGTCACATTACACAGCCTGGTAACAAATTATAACAATTTAAAAAAAACAAAGACATTCCACAGATGCCCGGGAAACCTCGAGACTACGCACAACGCTCCTGGCAATACAAAACATGTGGCTCGTCTTACCGGCCTGAGGCTGACACTGTACACACAAACACCAGGAGAAGCAAGTGCAGAACAGGAAGCCACATATTTGGTGCAATATCCGTCACACTGCCTCCCCTTTACAATACATCCACACACAGACGTATTGAACTGAAAAACGCTCTCAGATCAAACTCCTCGGAGGCAGCTCGGTTCCTCTAATGAAATGACTGTTGATACTATTCTCAGGCTCGCTGTCGGGCCTGCTTTTCTTGCCCGCGTGTCTGACCTGAGCGCCGTGGTCTGTCAGACTGAACACCAATTAAGCCGGTGATTTGTCGCCGCGTCGAATAAACCGCAGCAGCCTCCTGTATATTAGTGGACGTGTGGAACATTTCGACCACTTTGAAACAGCTCACAAGCCCAGAAGCCCATTTAAAGTTTTGAATTTTTAATGCACGTAAACTGCTAAAAATGCCCAAACTTGTACCCAAACCCTAAATTTATCAGGAGTGTTCGTGCCAGCAGCTGCTCTTTGAGGCTTTTTTTTTTCGTAGGCACAGTTGAGCTTTCAGCTGAATGATAACATCAGCACGCTAGCGTGGGCTGTGTCCAAAATGAGTCCTTCTTGATTATACAGTGTGGGGATAGACCGATTACCGGCCTGGACGATTACCGGGGCTGATCTTCAACATTTTTCCCAGTTATTTGTGTCTGTTTTTTTTTTTTTTGTCCAACTGCAGATAAAAATGTTCTGCTTTGGCTCTGATGCAGTATTCTCTTTCTGTCTGTGTCCACCACTCTTGAAATAGACGTTTAACTGTTCTTTAAGTAGACTTGAAGTTAACTCATATATACAAAAAAAACATATTTTCTGGCGTATATCATATGCAAGAGACAAAGTACAGGTATAAGTGTAAACCTGTCTGTATACTTGTCAGTATAAACCGATTAAACCTAAGTACAATCTTGCTATGCTCATCTCAGACAAGTACATAAAAAGTCAACTGAGAGCCTACTCTGTTATTTGTAGTTCAGAATACAGTAAGTACACTAAAAGCACACTTGAATAAATGTATTTTGTTACGAGGGAGAGGACCGTCTGTAGATATGAAAAGCTCTATCTAAGGTGACAAAAGCACAGTGATTCTTAATTTCAGGTGATTATAAACTGATGAAAACAAAATTACAAATACACACTACACACTTGACCTTTAACTCGAAGGGGATGACGGGAATTAGTTTCGCCGGCCCTTACGCGTTGAACAAATCAAATTTGCACTCGAGACAGAGCCGTGAAAAAGTTTGGGGTTCACCAAAGTGATTACAGTTTCTCAAGGGGACGCGAATGTCAAGACAAAATCTAGAGGCAATCCGTTCAATAGCTGTCAGGACATTTTACTAAAACAAGGCATCACCGTCGTGGCAGGCGCGACCAGAAAAGTCAGCGGAGGAGAAAAACAAAGTCGGTAAATTCATCCTCGTGGGACAATCAGCGTACGTTCGAACATTACGCAGCAATCCATCTGATGGCTGTTGAGATATTTCACCCTTTATGACGTAATATCTCAGACACACTAATCGCCGTAAGTGTCATTCACCCACTTTGTTAAAAATACTTTATAAACAGGATTGACTTGGCTTTATGTGACGTGGCAAACATTGTCTTGACCTTGCCTTCGCCTTATCGGCCTGCGGACAGCCGGGACACTTACAGATCAGCGGTGTAGAGAAAGCAGGTGGCATGACATCACCTGCACCAGGTAGCCTGCTCACTTCCCCGCACATTCTCAGCAACACTTACTCCTTTGTTCTGTCGGGCCTTTGTAGCTCTGTAGGGAGTGTTTGTCAGCCTTGTCATTTTTGTCTGACTTGTTCGTCGGGGCTCTGACGGCATTTGGAGTTGGAGTTTCTCGACTATGTCTAGAAACACATTTGCCTTTAAAGAAATCTCCCCAAAGAAAGTCCAGCGGCACCTTAAACGACTTAAACAAATCGCCCACAGAGACGGACTCGTTTCACACAACACGCCACAATCCACTCACATGTTGCCCATAAAAAGTGATTAATAAATGTTAATTGATACAAGTTCTTACTTGGAGGCCTTTTAAGCTTTACTCAACACTTTATTCCTCAAGCAAAACAAAAGGTAGTTTTAAGAATGTGCACGTTGTTGTTGTTGTTGAAGGCATACTGTTCTGCTACTTATGTAACAGTAGAAATATTTCACTGTATAAACAAACCACTATAAGTCCTGTATTCACAAGTATAATCAATCAATCAATCGGATTTTATTTAGGCACCACGCAATAAAAACAAAAACATTAGGCCTCCTTAGGAACTGAGGAAGTGTTATCCTAAGTAAAAATACATAAGAAAATGCCATCTTTGAATTAAATGCAGAGATAAAAAACTGTCATCAATAAAGTACATCAGCGAAATAAAATGCTATAATTGATGAAATACATAAAGTAGAGTCAAGACGTCTGAACCCACCAGTCAAAACACCTCCGGTTTCTAAGAATGCATCATATTGAATGAGGTCATCATGTTTCGTCTATGAAAATCCTCGTGTGCATCGTCACTCAGGCCGAATGCACTCGGCTACGTTCCACGGCTGCGTGTTTGTTTAAGTCATGAACTACCGTATGTTTGTTTAGTCACCCAGTGTGCCGATCCAGAGAAGGAGCTATTTTTAGAGCAAAAGCTTCACGTAAACGTCTTTATCAAAAAGTACAGGAGAGCGTTCTCTCTATAATCCCACAGTTAAACTAAAGCATTACTGCAGCCAAGTCAGACAACACAGAAACAAATACATTTACAAAACGGGCAAATAATATACAAACAGCTATAAATACAAAAGTCACCACAGTGACTCAAAATATGAAGCCTCGCTCTCTGATGAAGTGATATTAAAGGTCAGGAGACGTTAGCTTTCGTGCAACGAACACTGAAAACGACACTTCCTGATTTGTCACTTACACTTCCTGCCTCATGCGTGTCGCCGTTGGATGATATTAGCTGCTTTGAATATGTGTAATTCTGTGTTTTCATTGGATGCAATAATACAAAAAAGGGAGAGAACCATCTATTATCACTTCCTCTGTCTTGTCAGTGATGTTAAACACCTGACTTTAAGTCATGTGGACAGGATGTACTTCCTGTAAATATTCGTTGGTTTATTTTATTCTATCTCTGGTCACATGTGAGTGCTCATGTTGAACGTACAGCTCATCATGTGATTGTACCGAGCGTCTAAGGAAAAATGCAAGACAGCTGGCCTCGAAGGAAAAAGTCTTTTTAAAAAAACGAAGGTTTGTTCTCGGATCGTGTTCAACCGTCGCATCATTTGCAAAAAAACAAAATCGACAAATCAACAAACAAAGGTCAAACTGTCCAGACAAGTGTAGGAGGACTCTGCTGACAAACATCACCTTTGTAAAATGAAGGAATTGATACCCTGAAGATTAGAGAAGTGGTCCCATGGCTGGAAAGTAAAATCGGAATCCCCAGCAAGTGGGAAAATTCGAGAACATTTTTTTTTTTTCAGCCTCCCTCGAGAAATAACACAGTTGGGATGCCCTTTAGGAAGGCACCTTGCGTGCAACTTCTGCTAAAAGGCCGACAATAGATGCGAAACAGAGGAAGAGAGAAAGTCTTCAAAGATCAAAGGTGAGAACACTCTGAGGCTGTAGACTTCAACCCTCTCTGGTCACAGTGGCTGCAGCTGTTCCAAAGCACTTGAAGTCATCGGTTATCCACAATGATGTTCATCAAGCTCCCTTTCTGACCCGTGTCGTTATTTTAAAGCCGCTCAAATCTCCATTCTAATATATCGCTTATTTCAAAAAACGTTACACTGACATGTACAGCAACATATTTCATGTTTTACCTAATCGATGCTTATGTGTGAATTTGATGACGGCAGCACGTTTCAAACAGGTTCATTGGTAACCGGTGACGGCGTCATGAAATACTTAAGCACATGGTAGCATACAGGATATAACTACATGCTACTCAGGAGCAAGTTGTAAAACCGGTCAGTAAACAAACTTTACACTACATTGCTGTCCATTGTTGGAATCCGATTGTATGAACAATGAGTAATGTGATTGCATCACTGGTTGTTCCTCTCAGCCCTACCTAGCATTTTAGCATCATCATCTCCACCAACAAGGTTGTGTTTTCACCTGTGTCAGCTTGTTTGTTTGTTGGGTTTGCCAGCAGGATTAAACGAAAACCACTAAATGGATCTTCACGAAACTACGATTGAGGATGGGTCTCGGCCCAGAACAGACTCCATTAACTTCAGATAAAGGGACGGATCCGTGATTGTGTTTCGTTGAAATTTTTGTTAAAGCATCATTATGTGGAAATTTGCAATTTGCGTAACAGTTTCCGAGAGCAACACCACTGTTATAAATACAAATCCCAGGTCTGGAACAATTGGTCAGACGTAATGTAGGTGTGAATTACGCACAAAACTCATGACGTCATGACAATGTTGTGTGTTGAAAATTGTATCTGTGATCCTGCCCTCTCACTGAAGTTAAGTCAAGTGATATGGGGGAGTAGAGCGGGGAAACAGAGACACCATTCACCCTATTACAAGACACTGAACCATCAACATGACTTTGAAGCTATTATTTTAAGGTGAAAAAGTTACATATTGTTCCTTTAATTTCGCAGGGAATAATGCATGGCTCTTGTTGACAGAAATCCGATGTGTTTAGGTGATCCTAGATCTGGTGAGCTTAAACTATATTTGATGAGTGATGGTAGGGGGGTTTTGGGTCTGATATTAGATTAGACTTATTAAAGGGCTTTGGTGGAGGTATGCACTCTACCTGCTGCCATTCAACAAGTCTTCCAAATTGCCCTTCTGAAAGGCACATAAAAAGCATTTTCTGATCCGATGCCACGCTCACAATGGAGGACATCCTTTGTCCGAGTCCTACAAAACCTTTTACAAATCACTGTTGAAACTAAATGAAACTAAATCCATTTTATGATTGGCTTCCGTTATGGTTCAGTGAGGTTTTGGCACAAAAACACCTTTGTAAGGTTGAGAGAAACATTGTGGTTTGGATTGAAATTACTACTTTGGTAAGGTCTGTGGACCTTTGTTGGTATGGTTACAAAAATAAACACATGGTTAAGGTTGCAATAACCTTAGAGGGCTTTGTCATATAAGCATGTGTTGTTTTGAAGCGTTTGCTGGAATGACTGATTCTGCTGTTTTCCCTGGGAGGACAGTCTTACAACCCCTAACTTTGCTTTTTTGACTATTCTCGCTGCTCTCATCGGCCTTTACAGCTGTTTTTTTGTTTTTTTTTAACAAACAAGCTCTGATAAACTCACCGTACACGACCTGGCCAGCATCCAACGGTGAGAGACTGTCAATGTCGATCCACCTGCAGGGTCAAAAATATGGTATTATATACTTTAAGTTAAATAATACAAACATAACTCCTGGTTAATCAGGTTTTGGAAACCACATAAGGACCCCTTCAAAATAAAGATTTCTGTATTACAGTTCAGGGTCTTTTTGGTGGATTCAGTTTCGTCTGGCTCTATTTGGACTTTCTGATATTCCACAGAGACAACAGACTGTCTGTCCTCGATAACTGATAATCATAACTGACAACATAAAAGAAAAAAGTGATATTGGAACTATGATGGAACAAGAAACTGAAACTATTGAGAGCACAGGCTACAAATAAGTGTGGGGATTATTACATACATATCTTTAGTTTAGGGTACTTTTTTTTGTTTTGCTGTCTGATGATGAGCAAAGTATCATGAATGCCTGATGCAGATTAGAAAACCGTTGAAAGTAATGTCAGACCGTCAGAGACGAGAAAGGAAAAGATGAGGACTATCTAACCAAAAATGTTGCATTTATGATCTCAGGAAATATTTAACTGTGTGTAGAATATTTATATTGTAAAAGACATCAGAGGGTATGGTTATTATTTCTACTTATCATCACCATGTATTTAACTATTCTGTAAGTTATTCTGAGCTGCAGTGATGCAATAAGAGCATAAAAGCATCGACCCTCAAAAATCCCGTCACTTTATTTTAAACTCTCTTGTCCATGATAGAATAATGACACTGTATTTCCCTTTGGACAGATTGGTCAGGCTGTTGGTGTGTTTTGGTTGCCATGGTGATTTTAACCACAGTTAAAAAGCTGAGATCCGGGTCAAAGAAGACCGACCACTGACTGTATAAAACAGAGGATGGAGCTTCTGGGTCTGAAAAGTGAAACCAACGCAGAAGTGCAATAAACATGCATGTTTAAAAGCCGGCAGTGAGAAAATTACCCTACTGCCCAGTCAACTTTGCTCCTAATGAGTTTATGGTCTCAACACTTTAACCTGTTATCACCAGACTGTACTCCAGTTCTCAATCCAAAACACTTCTGCCTCCAAATTCCAAGATGGCGACGGCCATAATCCCAAAACCGAGGCTTCACAACGGTAGTCCACAAACCAATGGGGGATTTAAGGGTGGGTTTACACTTGGGACAGATGACATTAGCGACCAGCTAAGAGACACACGTGTTCCTCAGGAGTCTGCAGAGATGAAATTTGAATTTATAAAAGAGAGTAGATGTTGGACAGAGTCAATATGCTAATATGTGTACCATCTCTATAAGGTTGTCACAGATGCAAAATGGTGAGGACCCAAAGGTAGATACGGAGACAAAAAGCTGAAATCCAAAAGATACAAAAGTCTAAAATCCAAGAGTCAAAAGGAAAGCAAAAAAAGACACGAATGTACAGGTGGACAAGTGAGACACACCGATTAACCAACAACCAGTGAGGAGAAAACACAGTCACAGGGAGAGATTAACTAATGCAGCAAAAAAGGTTGGGAAAACAGACAAAGGGAGGAAGTAGAAAGTGAGACAGGACACACGAGGCTATGAACTACAAAATAATACAGGAAACAACTAAACACAAAACTCAAACCACGACAATCAGTGTCTGTCAAAGGATCATTGTGGTTTATTAGGACACAACTTTTTTTTTTAATCGCTTTAATGTTGTGTCTGTGCATGAGATGGATCACTAAATAGATCCGACAGGACATGGTGCTAAAACTTGTCATAACTAATCCCATAGATGAGTCAGATTATCTTCACATTATATGAGATAAGACTGAAAGTGAGAGCACCTACTGTTGGTATTGATCCCGCATTGTACAGAGAAACCGTGTGGGTGCACAGCTACAGCAAAGCACTATGTAAAAGTTGACGCAGGAAGTGAGTCATTGACAGATGTCAGCTGTGATCAATGTTGACAGCGTACTGGGAAATTATTTCACAAGTCACCTTAAAGTTCCCTTACAAGTTTTAACTGTCCTGCGTTTATGTTAACCTGTTCTTATTTCTCGGAATTCATATAAAATGATCCTAAACCATCCGTCCTAGTCTGGCTCAAAGTAAATTCAAAGCTTTTGGAGTAAAGGCTCAGTTATAAACTGATTTTTTTTTCCCCAAGCTGTCAGAAGCTCTGTAATTGTCTCTAGCATTAATATAAAGGATTTTGAACACACAGAATTATTAATCTATTTTTCTTGCCTACATTTTTTTTTAAAGCAAAACATTTTTAAAATTCGAAAAAGGCTGCAGATGACTTGTAACTGCCCCAGCTGGGAAACACAATGGGTCCAAATCATGTAGTCTCACATGGCCCAAGTTCAAACTGAATAACGATGTCACTGAAAACTGACACTTAACACATGTTTGTCTAAGGAAATATCCAGAGGCCTGGATTAAAATTGGCATCTTTTAATCTCAAAACACCCCTGCCTGAAAGTAACAGGGGCCAAAAATTCATAATAGTTCTTTATTTCATTATTCACACTAAGTTCATGCATGTCAAACAGTCAAAAACAAGGGCCTGATGGAAAAACAGCCTATTCAAAGAGCAAAAGACATAAAACTACGTAAACTTGCATAATTTCCAAGTTGGTGGCTTTAAAAATGGACATGAACTATACATCATTGGATTTGAAATCTCACTGACAACATGATGCATTAGTCATCTGGAGGCTAGCGTGTAAGTAGATCAGGTGATAGGAGAAAGAAGAGAGAGTGGGTACACGGTCACTCATTGGCTGTTGTTGGCTCTAGGTAGGGCATCAAAACTCACATCTCCTCAAATCAGCTGTCAATCAAACGGCTGCCACCTCGGAATCTCCCCTGTGGAGGAATAATGACGTCTGGTGTGAAGTGAGATGAGTTTACTGAGAGATAAAAGCATGATATAGCATCTGTTGGTTGGCAACTGACTTTTAACAGGTTAAAATATGTATGATTGTCCGACTCTTGGAAATTCTTGCTCCGTCCGTCCGTCTGTCTTTTTTTTTTTTTTTTTGTGTCCCCTGACTTCAAGAATTGAGGCAAGATTACAAAAACAAGACCCAAATTGTTAAAACTGGAATCGTCTTTGCATGCAATGGAATTTTGTCCACTTTGTTATGTATCACAAATGCTGCCGTGTCCTTAAAATGTCAAATGTATGACAAATTCCCACATACTTATTGCTTTTCAATGAAGTTACATTTCATCCTAAACTGGTGTAAATTCCACCGCTGACACTTCAAAACACGATGTGGAAGTTCATCTTTAAAACAGGTGAATGAGCCTCTAAGGACTTGAAGTACGGGGCCTTATCATTCTCCAGGTGCTATTTGTTTTGGAGGCCTGTCAAATACACACACATAACATTAAAACATATTCAACACTTGATAACACACACACACACACACACACACACAGTATGACCAGCAACTTTCTTATCTCCTCTAACTTTTATTATACTTATCTCGAAGGCATTTTCTCAAATATACTCGACACATTTATTTCTTATCGCTTAGTTAAATTGATTTTTTTTTTTTTTTTTTTTACCCTGTAATAAGTTTGGAATTAATCTAATGTCATGGTGATATAAAATGTAAAATCCCAGATTGAGATAATCACAAGATCTAATCTAGTGGTTTTTAAATGAGTTCTTGGCTGATACAGTAGGAGAGCGAGGAGGTGAAACACCTACAGTAACGGCACAGCGTAACTTCTTGGAGGTGTATGGCTTTGTAGGCCACCAGACTATACAGTCTAGAAGCCACCTTGCATATGTGGTTAAACCTCAATTTGGCCCAGATTCTTCCCTTACACATCAACAGCTCTCTCTGAGCCCACACACGGCAACACTGAAGAGGGAATGATGAGACAGAAACCAGAACCGTGTGATGTGGATTTTTTGTTTCTTCAAAACCTGGCACCTGCGACTGTGTCATTGTAAACGGAGCTTGTTTGCAGCTTCCTTCCCCCACTTCCTCCCTCCTTGGCCTCCCACCCTCCCCCTCCGTCCTTCCATCCTTTCCTTCCTGCCCTGAGGTAATCTTTGCCGGCATTGTGGTTGAGCTCCGCTGCGTGATGACCACACAATCCTGGGATTTCATGATGCAATCCATGAGCAAAATCAGCAAAAGAACAAAAGAGGGCTTTTTTCGAAGTGCTCTGGATATCGCGGGGGGAGTTACATGTGGGAAACATGTCACCATAGGAAAGGGCTGATAATGATTCAGTGGCTCGGGGAAAGGGAAAGGGCACCCAGATATGTGGGCTCAAACGAGGGAGTTTCAGTTTCCAGCTCCATGAAAAGAGGTGTTTGTCTGTTGGAGGAATCCAGTGGGAGCTTGTGAGTTACATATTACAGATGACCTCTGACTGGGAAAACATCTTTGGAAAGGCTCGACAGATTGTAGGCGTGATAACAAATGACAGGTAAATGAGGTTGTGTGTAATGGTCCCTTTTTATTTATAATTATCTTAAGCATGGGAACAAGTGGAGTGAACATGTTCATATTGTCTTTCGATTCATCCAAATCCGGACATGACGGCGTCCTTGTCATCTGCTGTGAAGCTGATCCATTTCCCCCCCATTTTCTTCCCAAGAGGTCAGAAGGTTTCTTTTTAAACCATCAGGAAAAGCAGATTTTTTTTTTTTTTTTTCCAGAGATACAGATCACACCATCGCCTTCCCTTCTATCAATTCAAGATACGTTATCTTCTGCTCCGTGGGAGTTGCACAATCTAAAATGTCTGTAAGGTTAAAGATACAGTCTCCCAGCCTTGTAATCTTTTCACATGACCACAAAATGTGAGACTGAGTGAGCATTGGTGAGCTCACACAATCTCCCGACACTGCTGTTGGGCAGGGAGTTGTTTATTTTTAATTTGGGGTGTGATGAAAAAGCAAATTAAATTCTTCCGGCCGAGTTCCCTCCATTTCCTGGAGTGTGAATTTGTGCGTTGCGTGCACAGAATACCAATCATCCTCTGATATTTCTACGTTTGTTACCGACTTTCTGACCATTTTACTTTGCCATATAGAGGATTTAACGTCCGTCGACTCAGAATAAAGTGAGTAACGTAGCTTTGTACACAAGCTTCCTGCACAGTCTGAGCTCGCCGGATATGATAACTTACTTCTTCATTTGGTGAATCTTCTTTATCGAGAGGAGGTGGGGGAGTGAGCAGGAGGAAGTTCACGGAGGCTATGTGTATTTGTTTGTTTGCACGTCATGTGGGTGCATACGATGATGGTGACGGTGATATCATCCTGCAACATTTTGCGGTCGGAACGAAACAGTCAAGGCCACTCATCTCACACATCGAAACGAAACACACATACAGACACGCACACACACACACACACATGGACACATGTAAAACTACAGTGATGATATTCAGCGTCACAGCACTTGAGTCCTGAAAGCTTTCCAAGTCACACAAACAGAAGAATTCACTCAAAGCCCGCGCCGTACTCCGAGCAAACAAACAGAACAATTACAAGGGAAAGTGATTGGGAAAGAGGTCCATAAGTGTTGCCTACGCGCTGCCAAATGAAAACAGAACGGAGTGGGCATTTCATGCATGAAGCCATTTGGAAACATCTGCCTTCAAACACAAACTGTCAGGTGAGAAAGTGAAACGGGGAAACCGGCACAGAGACTGAGGCCAATAAGGAGAAGTGTGAAAACCAGTTAGCCGAGTGGTCTGAGTTACATCATCACCAACCAGTTCTGAAACTGAATGTTGAGAGCTGCCAAGTTTTCCTGTCGCACAGTTTTCCCTTTTGAGACCGAGGTAGTTTTCAAAAGGAATTTGTTTTTGTGTTAAGATGACATAATGAAACGACATGGTGCTCCAGGGGCATTTTAACATAATTAAACACTTAAGTTATGTATTTCTACTCTACACAGCAGTTTTTTAAATGTATAGGTTTAAATGTTTTGTTTTTAGCAGCACTGAACATGACTTAAAATAAAAGTTACATATCATTTTTTAGGTTATACATTTTATGTTATCTGTGTAATTACTGGGTTTTTTTTAAGTGTCGGTTTTAGGACATGCTACTGAACCTCAGATAATAAAGTGAAGATTAAGATTAAAATAGTGGTGACACTTTATTAAAAGTTACAGCAAGGAACTGTCACTTTTTGTTGATTCTGGCAGCCTCTTTGGACAAAAGATGGCAAAGGTGAAAAGAAGCAAACTTTGTTTCAGAGCCGCACCACCAGACTGAAGAGCAGCTCGCAATCAGACCCAGTGACGGGCGTCAGGATGAACTCTTTCAGTTACAAATAGCCAATCTTCTCACTGAAAGTCTCATTTGCTTATGTAGATCATAGAGAAGGATCAGTATCAAATTGAGAGTGTTTCATAACCGGTTTAAAGTTCCTTGTAGGATCTTTAAACTCTCCTATGAAGCAGTGAACACACTGAATTGTAGTTATCAGCAGATATTTATTTATGTACACTCATAAGAGGCTGGCGTATTAACAGATAATGAACGCAGATGTAATAGTCAAAGTTGTTGCACATTAAGACTTAAAAAAAATGTATCTGCTTCCAACAACATTATTTTATCAGTGTTTTAAAAAAGAACCCAAATGTCATACTTGAGTAAAAGTAAAGATATCGTGTTAAAATAAAGACTTAAAAGTATCTGATATCACATTAACTTGGGTATCAAAAGTTCAAATAAAAGTAAATCATACGTATATTTACTGTGCACTGTGTCGATTATTATTTATTTATTTATTATTATTTATCAGCAGATTTATTCAGCATTTTTCTGACGATTGGAATTAGTGTTTTTATTTTACATCTGATTGTTGATAAAATACATT